>NIVC01000414.1:572500-624594 GCA_002269645.1 Macrostomum lignano | reverse complement strand
CTGCAAACACACATGAAGATGCCAGAGTTCATTACTGAGCTTGTTCGCACCATCAGGGTAGCCTTGTTGCCCTCCAGGCTTTTCTGCATGGACGACACTTCCGTTGTCGTGCGGCGATTCTCTCGGCGTAGAGGCATTTGTAGTTCTTGCACTGCCGTGTTTAGCAATTGATATGTGAGGAGCTGGACGTCAAGCAATAAAACTTAAGATCACGGACATCACTGTCAAAACAGATCTTTAAGGTAGCTACCTTGACCCAGTCGAGATATCTGTCCTCCCGAAGGTCCTGTCCACCCCGGTATCGTAGTTCTGCAGCGTGCAGGTCAGCTCGACCGCCGGTCCGTTACGACGCAGCTCGATGGTGTCGGGATTTCGAATGATTAAAGACGGATCCGTGCTGTCCTTCATTGTCACCAGGATGCTGGGCTTCTCGGCATAGCTGATTTTAAATGAACGGGGGGCATGTTCAACAATGGTAGACTATGAGCAACTTGGGCCTAGATCAGGGCCAGGAACCAGGGAGTCAATTTGAAGGAAGTCTGGGAGCCAATCTGGGACTGTCAAGGGTCAGCAAGTCTTTTAGAATAAGAATAATTCGGAGAGTCGACAGACAGTATCTATTAGAGTCTGTGTGCCGGAGTTAGGGAGACGGAGAATCAGGGCGCCAGTCAAAGTAACTCGTAGTCAAAGACACATTGTAGCTTGTATTTGAGACAGAAAGTGATAAGTAGATTAGGAGAGTCATCTAGGGCAACATGGAGCCAGTCGGTAAAGTTAGAAAGAAATATTAAGTAGTTTGGAGCCTTGCATCGCACACTTACTGAAGACGGTAACCTTGAAGTAGCGCTGCCCGATGCCCTTTGTAGCAATGTCCGAGTCATTCTGTGGTCGAACAAAGCAAATAATTTCTTTATTATCAAGCGTCTCGGATATGTCTGTGAGGGTCAGAGTGTTGCCAGCCGGGGAGGCGTAGTGCGGCAGGCCATCCTGGCCCAGGATGTAGAACTCATACCGGTGAGGATACGGGATTTCTGACAGTCGTCCGCCCCTTTTGAAAATCAAATGAGTAAAGAGAAAGTTAATGAGATTGCTACTTACGAGCTATAATTTATAATCGATAAATAATAATACTTTGACAGCTTTGAAAAGTATGCCTCATGGATAGCTTACTCATAGTAGCCAGCATCGCATCGGATGAGGGCCACTCCGCCCCGAAGCATATAGAACCTGAGGTCGCGCTCGTCGTACCCATACCACTTGTTGTAGTATTGAAGGCGGATTTTAATTTTCGATGGTACCTTGACAAAGTCGAGCTTTTTCGTGTAGGTAGTATTTTACCAGTGTTCGGGTTGGCCTGTTTAGCGCGGCACTGCCACTTGAAGTCGGCGTACTGTTCGTACTTTCCCAACGGGCAGAACACAATGTTAGCCATGACTTGCATTTTATTGCACTGCTTGATCAAGTCGGGCACATCCGATGATGACATTGGATTGTTGTGCACCAGCTCGAGCTCAGTACCGTACGGGTTTCCAGTCATGTGGCAGAAGATGTACACGCCTGGATCTTTGTAGCCGTCATCGGCCATGCCAAATTGGCCCATCGGAGAGTACACGATGTCAGTTACATCGTGGCTGTCATTTTGAACTTTGTACATCATGTTGTAGGTGTTCTGGACAATAATCTTCAACCTCAGTGGTCATCTATGAGAGATTTGGAGTGACAGGAAAGTATTCATACAAGAGTTAGCAAACTAGGCATGAAAAAACCAAAGATTTATTAGCTCTTAGTTGGGTGAAAGCTGGCGGATGTTTTTCTAGTGGTGGGATCATCTTGTTTTCTTTGTCTAAATTTAATAATTCAGTTTTATTTGCGCTTAGTGCGTGTACTATATTGCGCTTATTTGGTGATCGTGTATCAAAAAAGTCAATAAAAACAAGTGACAATTTAAATATCGACAAGTGCTTACAATCCGTAGATTCGTAGCGCATGTTGATAATTTTGGTTTTGTGCCCCACATCATTCTTTGCATTGCACGTGAATGGCAGCTGATGCTCGTGCTTGTCCATTACAAAGGTGATGTTTGAGTAGCTACGATTTCCGATTACACCTTCGTCGACAAGCTAGAACGATTAAGTCGATCACTAGTTAGCGTAAAATAAACTTTCTAAATTGGTAATCAGATCTACATACAGTTATGCCAGGTATTGTCGTCGCATTCTTGTCCCAAACTTCCCACCAAACCCTAGCTGTGGGTATGGCATCCACGTCGTAGCAGTAAAACCACTGTCGCTTTCCATTCACGAAAGTTCGCTCTGATACTTCGTATTTCGGATTTGGTGGTTTTTCTAAAATTTAGGAGTAGGTTTTAAGTAGATAATTATTGTGTACGCTCGTAATAATAATTTTAGGTTGTACACCTTGATCAAACACGAACCTTCGACAGCTGAAATAAAAACATTGTACTCCATCACCTTGGACGACTGCACTTCGCGACCCGGCCGATAGAATGTGTGACAGCGGCAATAGTACATGCCTGAGTTTGTGTGCTCTGCCTTTGTAATGTTCAGTGTTGGTCTGGTCTCCGAAAAGAGCTGGATCATCTTCGGCGCAATACGGCGCCCCAATAGTTGCCGGGCACTCTTCTGGGGCTTGTACACCATGAATAGCGCTGGCATGGAAGTCCGTCTTCGTCCAAGTTGTTCGTTTCCGGCAAGCAGTTCAGAGTAACGCTTTCACCCTCGTTCAGATTGATGTTCCTCGTACCAACCATTTGAGGCACAACTTCGACGTCCGCCTTCTTAGACTCGCAGGAGTCAGAGCCCACACTCCGGCCAGACGACCTGGTTGAGTCAGGTTTGCGCTGGCAGCTGAATGTGCCCCAATGCTCTACGCTGAGAGGGTTCAGCACCAGATCGTCACCGTCGCGAGACACGCCTGGTGGAAGAGAGTCCGCTAAAGACTCGTCCATTATGCTGTAGTTCGGCTGATCGGGAGCTCCAAGGGGACTTGCGAACAAAGACGTCGCTTCCCTTTTGGCCGGTTTGAAGGTCCATACAATCGGGATGGTGACTGCATTGGGGCTGCGTACAATTTTATTGCACTTTAGCCGCACCGCGCTACCAACTGGCTGCTCGACTTTTTTGACCGGCGTGTTGAGGTCCCAGATGAAGGCTTGTTCTGCAATTTCGAAGAATACGAGTATTTCACCAGTGATAAACATAAAGACAAATAAACAACTTTACAATACCAAAAATTAGCTTACGCGGTTTCAGAACGACTGGTGTCTGCCTACTAACAGTGTAATTGTTGATCATGTCGCTAACGTGGCAGTTCCAGAATCCAGTGTCGCTGTCATTTTTCATTCTATAATCCACAGTACCAGTGAAGTTGGCCCCGTTCACTTGCAGTTTGACGCTCTCAAAGCGCTCTGACAGGCGACCAACGGGAAACGGCAAACGTGTCAGCGTCGCTCTGAACTGAGCCGGTCGAGACGGCTAGATGAGCAGCAAAAAATGACGGGAGTGAAAAAATGACGGGAGATTTAGGTGGTAAAAGGTAAGAATCGAAATGGCGCTATTATCTACTGATTGGCTTGAATGAGAATGTGCTCTCCTAATCTCAGAATAGCAAATAGCTTGTACAAACCTCCTTAGCTACCACCGAACACTGAATGGCGGTGGTGTCCGGATCGATCGGATTGCTGCGCAGCACGACCCGCTTTACCGAGCTGCTCTCCACAGTCAGGTTAGAGAAGGCCACAGCCGATCCAGACCGCCTGTTGTAGCCTTCGCACCTGTATCGGCCAGTGTCCGCCGGAGTAGCGTCTTTAATTACTAGCCGAGCTGAATTCTCGTCTCGCACCTGGAAGACTCGTGGTGTGTCAGTGATGCGGCCTCCATCGGAGTCCTGCCACTCCAGCAGCCATGCGGTGCCGTTGTAGCCGGGCTTCTGACGCCGGATCTTGCAGTTGAGAACAACGGTGCGCCCGGAGGGTATGTTCAGCGTTTCCGGCTCCACGATCGGAACCACGTCTGAGGAATGTTAGCATGATGATTATCTCTAAAGATTTTCGTTGCTACTTTAAAAGTAAGTTGACGAAGTTGTTTCTCTGACTCAATTAATTGTTGGAAACTTTAGTGAAAAACTTTTGTTGGAAATTTTTTCTACTTTTATTTTTTGACTATGCAGAGTATCAAATCTCAGTGAGTCTCAGAGACATTTTTGAAATCAGCAAATTCACTTAGGCTTACTATGTTCTGCATATTTTTAAGCCACATTTGTTCAGTGATATTGATGTTCAAAAAGCCATACTGTTCGACCCATTTTTGAGCTGGATGGAATAAACAGCTGATTTGGTTCCACTGCACTGAACTGTCATGCGCAATAACCATTGAGAACTTACACTCTTCACAATCCGGCTTTTCACTGCTGGGTCGACCCAGAATCTTGTCGGCATAGCCTTCCTCGCACCTTAAAAATAAAGTTTTTTTCTCAAATACAGTCGTTTGGCAAAGAAATACCTCTGGTAAGCTAGATACGGAGCTAATTCAGCAAGGCGTTTTACTTGTCACAAGCTGGTGAGTTTTGGTAGCCTTCCTTGCACGGCACGCACTTCCATCGGTTCACGGTGGAGTTGTAGTCGATTATCTTATGGTAGTCTCCCGCGGTCTTGCAATCCTGCAATAAGATTTAATTAAACGCTGTTAGTAATTGTGCATTTCGCAAATTTCGCAAAAAATGGAATATTACAGAAAGTCTTTTCAAATGATATTAAATGTACATATCTATTATATTGGCGTTGTTAGTTTTCGTTCTTTTTGCTGCCTAAAGTAGAGACTGTGACTTTCTTGCCTCTCCAACGGGGGGCGCAGATTTCTAGTTACTATACTAAGCAGAGATATCTAGCTTTATCTTTTAACTATAGCCACTTTGCGCATTATATTACCGTATGTTCGTGCAATTGTTTCAGTTAAAAGTGTCAAGTGTCTTTTCTACTCATTTTTATCACCCCACTTGGCCACGCTGTCGTGTCCCCTCGCATCTAGAGGTCGCAGTCTTAATTTGACAAACCTGGCTACCAACGGACACTGTGACGTTACTAGTGTGGCGGCCTCGAGAATAAGCGAAGGCAATTGAATGCGGCAGAGGCAAATTGTAACGGTAGCACTAGGCAATAATATTAGTTAACGTTAATGCGACCGGCTGTGGACTTGGTTTATTGTCAACAGAAATACAAGTTGGATTCGTAACAATGCACTGGCGGCTACACAACAACAAGTTAGATAGCTTAGGTAGTAGAAGTGGCGTGGCCGAGAGTGGCAGAGGCGTGGCTAGAACCGTGGCGGAACGAGGCGGAGAGAGAAGGCAAGTAAACAAGTAAAGGCGGCAAGAGTCTGCAAGTCTACACGGGCTCGCCAGGGTGGCGGCGGAGCAAAGGAGTCAAAACAGGGTGCCAGAGTGCAAAGGCTCTAAACAGGGGTCTGAACGGGGCCTACGGCCAGACAGAACTGATAAGGAGCGGGCTGGGGATGGCGCGCGAGAGAAATTAGTATAAATAATGCGCGGCTTTTCTATTGGCCGACTAAGAAAAACAGAAACCGAAATTATCGATCACGCGCTGTACGCCGGGTTTACAATTGTACGCAGCTGATTAAAATTCTTAGGGCACTACTTTAGGCAGACGTGAGAATACGAAACCAGTAATATTAAAGATTGGTACCGTATGTCAAAACGGCCCTTGGTGGGGCTACGTAAACTGACAACGTCACAGACACCAACGACCTCGATAATTATCTGGGGCGCGATTCGCATTTGTTAAATATTTATTGACGGCCTGACAAACTGCCTGAAAGACAGGCCAAGATAATTTGAGAAAGAGATAAGAACTTTGGTCACTCAGTGTAAAGCATAAAGCAATTTTGCACGGTCCTGTTAAATAGCATAGGCGTCTGATTCTTTGAAAAGATATTACAAAGCTGTTACCTCACAGAGCTGCACTGCTACAGATGCACCCATAGCCTTCGTGGGAAAGCTAAGATTATGGTTTTAAGCTGCCATGAACACCCGAAACTGTGATTGTCATGCATCAATCAGTCATAAAAATTCCGACTTTTGCTACAGAGTATTTCAAATTTTATAAACATAAATAATTAAATTGGAGGCCTCGTTGATGGCTTTTCGAAGCAAACCTGGCTACAAAAGTCTCAATATAGGTATCCAAATTAATTTAATGACGTTTCTAGGGCAGACGATGCGCAATTTTATAAAATAGCAAGCAAAAATTATTCAACGCAAAAGCTAACTGCGCTGTTTATCTGCGCTGCGTTCTACGATTCTTACGGTGGCGTAATAAAACCCCAATAGGCGCTACCAGACAATCTACGTGCTGTTTTAGGAAACTTGTTCGGTGGATCGATGATCATTAATTTTTTAACACCAGAGTTGAGAAACTGACGGCTGCAGGCTAACTTCTTTACTGGCGATGCTGCAGGCTCTGACTCATTGGTCACAGTCAGCACAACTTTCAGAGAGCCTCCTCCACCATCAATTCCAATCTTGACAAAGCTGTTCTCGATGCCACGCTCGGTGCAAATACAATTTAGCAAACCTTGAATATCGGAGCAGATCACGGCTGGCCTTGGTCCCGAAACCTCCTGAATCTGTCCAGATGAACGTATGAATGGCAGCTGAACTAACGTGAAGAAGCTTGTTAGGCAGCAGCCTCTCTTCTGCAGCTCTTCACGAAGGTTAGGCTCGATCACATGCCGGCCTGCACCTAACCTAAGAATGCTGGCCAGCTTTAGAGTCTGCTTGCTGCTTAAACTAAGGCCGACTTTCAAAGCCGAAATTGTTTCGTGGCTTATATGTCCTTTCCTAGAAACACTTGTTATAGGTTCAGTGGCTGAGCTAGAGGCTACCTTGACTCGAAGAGGTTTACCAGCAGTTTGACTTAGTACAATACCACCTGCTGCAGCCTCATTACACTCCTTGATGACTGAGCTAGCCAGCTGGTGCTTGGTAAGAGGAGATGTTTTGTCTCGCAAATTCTTTAATTTGGTTGTTTTATTGCAGCGATGCTCCAGGTCGGGTCCGATCCGTGACATGCAATGCGAGCAGAGTTTTTGAATCGCAGTAGCCTCTGCCACAGCAGGACGACCTCGGCCTGCTGGTGGACCTGTAGCCAAGTATTTGGTGTCTGGCACTGCACTGCTGCTCCTATGTGAGCTGGCCAAGCTACACAGCTCACAGTTGCAGTCAGGGTTGCCACGAGTTGAAGGCGGCAGAGACTGAAGGTCGGTAACTATCTGGTCATACGCCAGTAGGACTGGAATAGGTCGCGAATCTGGGCAGGACAAAGACGAAAGCTTCCTTCTGCAGCCGTCACATATGCCAGATGGAAGATATTGTCGTTCTACCTTGAAGCCTTCGTACAATGTAGATTGAATTAGTTCAATCTGATGCTCCGTCAAAGGGCGATGCGCTCTTCGAAGACACATGGCACACAGTGCCTGGAGATTTTCTTCGTGGTTTCTTTTCTTTGGCATTGTAGTTGATGATGAGTAAAAACAAGAAATTTGTTTGGACAGTTGATCAATTGAAACAAAATATTCTAAAATGCTCTAAATACTCATTTACATCACCATAAATTGAGCAACTGCTCATGATTTAGGTATAAAGGGATCGATAAAAAATAATGTGCAAATCGTGTGAGTGTGATCACAAGCGAAATTTTGCCTTTTGCCGTTTAATGGTGGCGGGTTGAAAGTACATATTTTTATCGATTATACGTCAAGTGATTTTATTGCATATTTCATGATCGTAGCGGTAAATAGACTTAGAAGACTGTACAATACTTGTTATATTTTCTAATTTAGAGAATCAAACTTATTTATATAGAAGAGGCCAATTCTTTACGCTAAGAATGTACAGCATAGCATCAGTTGTAACATCGCACACTTAACAAAGTTGCCTTGAGTTTTTTGTTTTGTTTTACCCTACAAAAAGGATGATTAAACATACATGCACTCAATACAAATTGAATACACAGTGGTGAGAACTGTTTTGGACAAAATACATTCAACTTATACTTGAATGGCGAGTTTTGCTTGTTGGACTGCCTCATATCTATGGTAAAAACTTAATTATGAGCATATCTCGCGAACCCAATCAGTTAGGATTTCATGGGAGGTCATTTTAGAATCAGGAGTACAAATTCTATCCATGAGCAAAAAACCGATTATGAACAATTTTTTTGCATTTAACTTGAATTCCTCCTACCTGTGTGGAGGGAGAACCCTTCTACGTGTAGCGAACGGCAGCTGCACGGCGCATCAAGTTGCATGGAAATCGTCGGGAAGAAATCCTTGGGAAGATCGCTAAACTGGGCATAGCAGGGATTCAGGATGGCGGTGGGAATAGAAGAAATCGTATGGACGAAATGCTTAAATGAAGTAGGGAGGGTAAGAGAGTTAGGAGGGCAAAGTCGGCTGTTGCACAGCCTTCATATCTGAGGTGAAAATGTTTCAAAACCTGAAGGAAATGCTTTTTCGTTGATTAGTCAAGCAGCTTTTACATGTATCTTAGACAGCAAGCAAAACAAATGCTGACTTGACCCGAGAAAGCCGAATTTCGCTTGGGTCGAAATTTTCTCGAGTATTTACTGGTCTCAGTTAGTTTCGAGCTGTATTGTTTGATTCCCTTATCAGCTGATAGGAAGCCAGTTCCAGAATGATCCAGGCACCCCAGTCTGCCCAGCCGGTTCATTTTTTACCTTTCATATCTTGCATTATTCACCGAGTCAAGGCTTTGCGAGTCTTGAATTGTTTTCATCCATATTCATCGTTTTGAATCAGCTCTTTTAAAGCGTCACAATAGGCTTTGGCTAGACAGCCAACCCTCTCCCCTTTGACAGGAACAGTGCATTACATGTTTTTTAATGCAAAAGCTGCTCAGTCATCTTGTTTTCTTCAGCCCTAATCGGCGCGGGTGCTGAAATACATTGCACTCCCACGCATACTGTCAGAGTAGCAAGCCGAGGATGGAACACAGCAGCTGTTCATGCAAACATGCGGCCATGGGACGCATCCTTGTACTACGAGCTATTAATAGCATGTTCTTACCTCGCAGAAGGCACCCTGGTACGGATCCGGACAGAGTGTACACCGCTCTACAGGAGCGGGATCTGAGCCCGAAGTCGCTGTAGCCTCCTGATACTTGATGTCAAACAGACGCACATTCTGCTGTCCCTGGAATTGGTACACTCGGAAGAAGACTCCTCGCAGGTCAGTCAGGGCGGTCATCACATCCTGTCGGGTCACTGGGGATCCGTCAATCGCTCGCAGGTTCTGCTCGTCCAGAGTCACCGAGTAGCGGGTCTCCGGTGCGCGCCTGGTAGTTCGGTCCCAGTATACCAAAGTTTGACCTCGCCAGCCCTGACGTCAAACCGAAATTATTCGAAAATAAAAATTTAAATTTCTCAACTTCCTACGCGAAAACAGTCAATTGATTACCTTTATTCCGAAAATCGGGAATGCAGTGTCCGCTCGAAGGCCCAGGTCCATTCGTACGTTGGCGCGGACGGTGAAACTGACCTTTCCGCCGTAGGCTGCCAGCTACGTGTAGAATGTTTGCGATCACGATTAGTTTTTCGGTTGCCTATTGCCTGGTTGCCACAGTCCACAGATAACTTGACATGTTTGATAGAAACGACATAATAACAAAAAATATCGCAACCAGGAGCACTATGCTTGACAGGTAAATGTAGACACCGCGGACAATACAGAGAGATCAGTTATATCGTCATGGGATTCCCTGAGTAGCAACATACAGTGTATGCACCACGAAAGCGAAAGTACGTTCAATCGAACAGAAAGCTATCAGTCGCCTCAAAACTTACACGCTTTCCTGACAGGCTAGTGAGAAAAACGTATGAGTCATCGTCGTCTCGCAGTGCCCCCGAGCTGTCACCGGTCGGAGCGACGGAAAACTCCGGCCCGCTCTCCACCGTCAGCTTCTCGTTCGATGTGGATTCCTCGTACACACCGAATAGACCCCAGCCCATGAGGCGGACGGATGAAGCATCAATGGGTGTAACTTGTTTCTGCGGTCAGTGACAGAATTTTATTCGAATTTTATTCGAATTTTATTCGAATTTTACTCGAGCCTCATCGCAGCAAATATGAGCTAATCCAATTATTGGTTACCTCCTCAAAGAACAGGCCTGCATTATTGCAGGCGTTGGAACGATCTGAGCAAAAGCAGGGCACGCAGCCATCAGGGTGGTCCTTCCTTAGACTGTGGTAACCCCGCTTGCACCTGTCACAGTTGGGGCCTTCTACGTTGGCCTGAAATTTGTTTAAAACAGTTTTACAGCTTACAGTTTGTTCTTTTCTAATTTTTGAAAAATTCTTTCTCCTTTGGATCTGCTTAAACTAAAGAAGCTATCGTTCCAGCAATAAATTTTCGGATTCACTGTGAATCGTAGAGGTCGGCTAAAGGTTTCGCAGCGTCACAACCAGTGCATGTACCTTCTAAATATACGCATCGCCTCTGTACGAAAGAACTTAAAGAAAAGAAGGAACCTATTCATCTATTTATTGTTCAACTGCGCTCATTACTTTATGTCTGCTATTCGGTTTACTTAGTAGCAAGAATAAGAAGTTTCCCTGCTTCTGTTTCCCGACCTGACACCATTCACCCTGAATACTCAGAAGCTGGATTGTATAAATCTGAGATGCTGGGGCCAACGCACGAACCTTGCAATTGCAGACGTTGTTCTGGCACACGCCGCCAATGCCGCAGGTTTTGTTACAGTCGACTCCGGTGCCGACTACAGTGAGCCAGTTTTCGTTGGATGCGTGCAATGCAGCGATTATTGTTAAAGATGTTATAAGTAATCGTTTATCTTAAAATAGTCAACTTTATATTTATAGTAAGTGAATCCAAGTTTCCCTTCTAGAATTTTCTGTAACAGACTTTTAATCATATATCTATGGTCTCCGAATCCTAACCTGTACAACTAAGTTTTGTTTGAGCTACGCCAGAGCTAAATTCAATGTTAACCCCTTCTTTTGCTATCTTTCTCAAAACTCAATAAACGCCGATTCATTATAATTTAACCTACAGAAAGTGCATTTCTCGCCTCTTTCGCAGTCTCATCCTTTTCCCGAGGAACAACAACTTCTATGGTAATTTATCGGTTGTAGGAGGACTGAGAACCATTTCTCAGTCCCCAAACGAGGCCTGATAAATAGGTCTCAGTCCTGCTATAAACAGTTGTATTTAACAAATGTAAACCAACAACAGGAAGTTCAAATAGTAAGATTTAGAAGCGTCTTGTAAGCACTCACTCAAAAACGATTTCAACGGTGTTGGTGTTACCATTGATGTTAAGCCTCATTTTCTTTGCAGGATTAGCAGTCACTACGTTACTTTGTTCCATAGCTTCAACAGAGCGTTCAGGCTCGGTGTCAATAGACAGACTTGATGACTGACCACCAGATTGAAGAGCATGCGATACTTTAACATGGTCTTGTACATCAAACTGAATATAGCGCTCAATAGCTGTCGAAGAGTGTCCTGTAACACGAGCGATGTCCTCTCTAGCAAAGCCAGCACGGTGTAGAGTACTTGCGCAAGTCTTGCGTAGAGACTGATTAGTGTACCTTTCAGTCACTCCAGTTAGGGGAGCCGTTAATTCACGAACAATACCGTCCAAGCTGTGCCGGCCGACGGGTGCGTTTTGGTACCACCTGCCTTGCTGGATGCTGGCATCGCTACGCATCCAAACCAGGAACAAATTCTGAACCGTACAGTTTTCCGGTCTTTTGTCCACATACAGCTTGTAGATGCAGGGTAGACATCTATCATGATCAGCAGTATGAGATGCTTTAACGGTTTTCAATGGAACAAAACGTCGCTTTATGCCAGCGTTTTTGGTCTTCGTGGCTCTGTTCTCACAGTAAACTAGAAGTTCTTGACCGTCTTCATGCTGCAACTGGATCTCACAGCTATATCTCAGACCATGCAGCTCCGTGCCTTCACGCAAAGCGAACTGCTTGCCAAGGTAGAACACAAGCGTAAACAGCAGTAATTTCGGCGACGTTGTTGCAAGACGTCCTTTCTGCCACAACTCCTCCTCCAGAGTTGCGGGAATTGGGCTAGACGCATTTGTCCCCGGAACTAGGCCCTCTCTAGTAGCTTCTTTCATGGCAGCATCCAATGCCATTCTTGCATCCCTGCACGCAGCGTCCTTCCAGAGATTCAGTTCTTTCTTGAGCGTGTACTGCAGATAGTGTTGCATCATGGAAAATATGTCCCTAAGGGTCGTAGCATTGTATTTAGTGCCATCGACTTTTCGCACCTCGAGAATGAACATCTTTAATAGATAGTTCCAATCGCAAGCGTTCCATTCATGACGCTCCTTCAACACGAGAAGGCCAGTTGTATCACCATGTAGAATTCGATTGTGTCGCTGCTCAAACCACTGGTCAAAAATTCTTACAGCCCATAGTTCCTTCCTTCGCGTATTTGGTGGGATAGCAGCGTCCAGCTTCCCTTGTATTTCGTCAGTCGAGAGCGTAGCGAATCGATCACTACCAGCAGCAGGGTTCGTTGCAGCGGATTCTTTACTTTCAAAATATCGTAGCACTAGATCGAAGTCGTCTTCCATGGTTCTATTATATATGCAAATTGATGGACTACTCAGTGCTCCATCTAGGTAGACGATTTATAACACTTTAGCCAGTCAGTCACATAGCTTGTGCCATAGACTAACTGTACTGGATATTGATGCGTATTTTGCTTTCAGTAGGTTAAATATTTTCTCCTCCTTTTTCCAAATATGTCTATGGAAAAAGCCACACTGGGAAAAGGAGGAGAATGTATACTTAACAAGGCTTTCTCAATAATTATATACAATTCGATATGATTGAAAGGACTGTGTGTACGTTTTTACGAGTACGAGCTATAACGAACGAGCGTTTGTACGAGCTAACTAGTGAGGAGGGCTTCAAGGTGCAAAGATACTCACTCTCAGTGATGACAAACTTCATAGCTCGGTAAAGGTTTGGAGATATTGCCGGGTCAGCAATGCAGAGATACGTTCCGTATTTGTTGGGATCGCTTCCGCTCAGAATCAAAGAGGGATCGTTTCCTATAACAAAGCTGTCTTTCACCCAGCCCTTGAATCGCCCCGGCGGTGACACGTTGCATCTCAGCACCATCCTAGCGGCTTGGGCTTGGTGACGCCTCACCGTCACCACGGAGACCTCCGAAAAGAATGGGTCATTTATGTTCAGCAACTGGGCCTCGACTCCCAACTGCGCTGAGAGCAGGAAGCCGAGAGGCAAAATTAAGCAGGCCATGGCCGCGGAATCTCCCATGGCTGTGGGTGCTTGGCTGTTCCTTGGGCAACACAGTTAGCAAGCTCACAGATATACTGTGAATCAAGTTTCCGACCTGCAAACACTATAACAGACGTCGCGCGGGTCTAGGTTTATCGTGGAGCCAGTTTTATTTTCTTTTGGTTGCATTTGCGTTTATCGTGGAGCCAGTTTTATTTGCATTTTCTACAACCGGACAGCCAATTGGCAGGTCCCGGGTTTCTTATTGGTTGGAGGCGGAAATATTTAATAGCGTACCTACGATTGGATCTGTTGTATAGTAGACAGCAAGAGCCAAAGAACTGAAAACTTCAGTTCAATTCTGGTGCGGGAAGGCAGACCCTGACTAGCAGTTTTTAACTAGAAATTCGAGTGCATTAAACAGAAGTAGACTGGAACTGCACTAAAAGAAAAACCTCTTCAACTTGTACAAGGCCAAAGTTGAAGAGAAAACTCGAGGAAAACATCGGGCATGATTCATCGTCGTCGAACAGTGCCACCACGTGGTTAACTTCAAAATGTCATTGAAATAAAGCATCGATTCTTTTATTTTTTGAAAAAGTGTGACTTTGTCAGTTTAAAATGGTCCCGAAAAAGGGCCGTTGGACTACAATTTCACTACAATTTCTCATTTAATATTCTTCAATCGTGTATTCTCACGTTTACTTGTAGTTGCGCACAACGAATCTGTATCAATTGCTAATCATTGCGTACTTTGTAAGCTTTGCGTACGTCTGTAGGGTCTCGCGCGATCAATAATTTCAGTTCTCGCTTTTCCCCCGCCCGCCAATGAAAACTCTCCGCATATATTATGCTAACCCTGCTGCGCTCCTTTATTAACCCCGCCTAGCGGCGGGCTGGGGGCCTCCTCACTCCTTGTTTTCTCGTTCTCTCTCCTGGCTGCCTCCCGTTTGTGCGGGCCTCCTTATCTCTCGCCACGGCCCCACTCTGTCTGGGCCAGACTTGTTTACGCATTCGTGCTCCACCTTGTACTGCCACGGGCTAGCGCCCAATCACGCCATCACTTGTCTACTTGCTACTCGCTGCCATCACTGCATACTCATCGCCATCGTTCTACTATTTGCGTCACCTTCATCAATCTGCTCATCATCCTGCTCAACCTATTCAATTCAAACCCATTGTTGCAGCCGCCAGTGCCCCTGCGTGCTATAGCCTCTGTAGTAACTTATATTGACAATTACAATAAACAAGTTGCGGCTCTTACTTATCTTGCCGCTGATTTGCCAAGTGCTACCGCTACAAAATCTACTCCGCCATTGTTGAGTTCACCATCCTTTTGGGAACCTGTAACTAATCACGTCAGTAATTCTCGTCAAAACGGCCCTTTTGAGGGTTGCAGTCACTACGCCAATAACGTGACAAAAAGCTTTCTACAAAAAACTGATAACAAACGTACATCTAAGTATTTTGACGCCTAGCCCCTATCATCAGGTTTATTTTGTAGAATAACGAACTGATATGGTTGAATATTAGGGTGACATGCTGCAGCAGATGTTTCATCCAGTCATTCCTGGTTCTAATATGCAGCGAAACAGCCTGCTGCTACCACAAACCTGAAAAACGCTTCGGAATTATCGACGACTGTCCACTTAAAACATAAATTATTGAAACTGTCTACTACAAGTAATTTAGTGAAGAAATGCAGTCAAGTCAAAATGCATAATATTAAATCTAAGTCGCTTGGCTCCCGTCCTGGTCCGTTTTTTTTTGGTAATTTTGTACCTTGATGCTCTTTCATTGCTGTTGAGTGGTGTCTCTGTGTGTCAAGTCTAATGTCTTTCCGGGATCAATTCTAACTCTGTCCTCGATCGCGCACTCAACCATATACCCTTTGTACATTCGCAGAACGCAGAGCCCCATTGAATGTCGATGTTATCTTCTTACAGTAAGTCATAATGCTCACAGCTAATATTATTCTTTCTACAATGTGGGTCAGTAGGTGAGTAATCTGAGTTACATAAGCCTCTGTGAGATTTCTATGCTTACCCGAGATTGAGGCCGGATCACCCATGAGCCATCACTTTTCGTAAGCTGGTACAGTATTAGCCATTGAGTCAGAACCAGTGGCGTAGCCAAGGGGGGGGGCGGGGGGCCGCGCCCCCCCCCCTCCCCCCAATCGCGGGTACCAAAAACCATGAGGCAATTGAGTGCCTGCGGCGCTAAAATGAGTGCCTGCGGCGCCAAAATGAGTGCCTGCGGCGCCAAAAGTGGCAATGGCATAAGTAGCATGGCCAGCCAGCCCAACCCCGCCGCCCCCAATTGAAATTCCTGGCTACGCCACTGGTCAGAACCTCATGTGGACTGCTGTGTCATGACTAAAATCTATTAGCTTTCGGTATACAGTACACATGGATAAAAAATCTACATGTACTTATTCATTTTTTCGTCAACGTATTTTCCACATATTCCTACTAGTAGTAAAGCATCACATAAAATTCACCTAAACTTAATTTAATACTTATAATATCCGGCTGTTTTTCAGTACTTTCATTCTTAAAGTGTCAGTATTGTAGTTGTGCGCGTATATTTCCTATTTATAGATTTATAAGTTTTTATATACGGCGTTAAATATACATTTTTTATAACTGAAATTAAATTCAGACAAATCTCTCACATGACTTGAAAAATGCCGCCATAAAAGAAGAATTTTCTGTGAGCTCTAGAAGTGGTGAAAGAGGACGGCACCAGATCGACAGGCTGATCGAAGTACTCGTATATATTGCTTCCAGAGTCGACCTGCTGTATGGTTAATACTCGTACTACACCTAAGATCAAGGTTGAGCGACGAAAGGCGATGAAGCGGAGTCAAAAGACGCGCCTGAAGTCCAATCTAACGAAGTTCTATGAAAGTAGGGTTGCTGAACCTAATCCTAACACAAAAGTTGGTTGAATGCTCCAAAGACCCTATCGCTAACGTAACGAGAAGATTGCATTAGCAGACCAAAAGAGTAAGTTTTTGGCACTGTTATGGCAGGCACAGTGTGAAAAGTAAGACAAGAATGTCCCGGCAAAGTTGACACGCAAAGTTGAGATAATAGCTAGAAGAGAGCGCATGCGCGTGCTGAAACACTGGGTGATAAAAAATCAACTACTTCTCTTAAAGCTGTTGGTAAGGCACCACTTTGGAGGCATGGTTCAAAGACTAGTAGATAATACCGGTCTCTTTCGTTCATTTACGTTGTCTGAGTATAAAACCTCGCTACACATGATGACTTGATGTGTGTGCTTCTACGTTTTTATCGCATCAATAAACGATGGCTGTACTTGACTTGGTTTTAGACTGAGCTTCCAAGCCTGAGGAGGGATTTCGGATGCGAACGCATTCTACAGAATCAGACTAAACAGGAGAATAACTAAACTTGTGATGAAATTCTTGTTATGTTTCGATTTGTTTCAAACACATTTGCGCGCTTGTGGCATATATGATATACTAATATACAGTGGTCCTTGCGATATACGAGCGGACGTACAAGCTTCTGCTGTCCTGTCTATTTCTGTGTATCTGTGAACCTCTACACTTTGTATGACAAACGTTCCTTCTCGCTTTCTCACTTTCTCAAAAAATCACAACTGCGGTACTTAAAAAACCTTGGCCTCCATTGTGGAAAAATCTTAAAATGTAAGCTTTTCAAATAATATTTTGATTATTGACAAAATCATTTTCTAACCCGTGCGTTTCTAATTCGTATTCATATTTTTGCTAACCGTCCAAGATTCCGAAGTCCATAAACTGAAACTAAGTTTTTCGTTATGTAAATTTCTCTTGTTCTTTGCCTAATGTATTCCACTCTGTACCACTAATCTACCCCGCAAGTGTTTTGCTAGCAGATAATCTCAGTAAGTATTCTCCGCTGCCATAGACAGCACTCTCCATATTCCCCGCTACCATAGACAGCACTCTCCATATTCTCTACGCTGCCATAGACAGCACTCTCCATATTCCCCGCTCCCATAGACAGCACTCTCCATATCCTCTACGCTGCCATAGACAGCACTCTCCATATTCCCCGCTCCCATAGACAGCACTCTCCATATTCCGAGCTGCCATAGACAGCACTCTCCATATTCTCTACGCTGCCATAGACAGCACTCTCCATATTCTCTACGCTGCCATAGACAGCACTCTCCATATTCCCCGCTCCCATAGACAGCACTCTCCATATCCTCTACGCTGCCATAGACAGCACTCTCCATATTCCCCGCTCCCATAGACAGCACTCTCCATATCCTCTACGCTGCCATAGACAGCACTCTCCATATTCCCCGCTCCCATAGACAGCACTCTCCATATTCCGAGCTGCCATAGACAGCACTCTCCATATTCCGAGATGCCATAGACAGCAATCTCCATATTCCGAGATGCCATAGACAGCAATCTCCATATTCCGAGATGCCATAGACAGCACTCTCCATATTCCGAGCTGCCATAGACAGCAATCTCCATATTCCGAGCTGCCATAGACAGCACTCCAGTCCTGGCTTGCATGGAATACATTTTATTGATACTATTCCACTGAATCAAGAAGAGTGTCTGTGCAGAATATACAAGGCGAAAATAAAGGACATATATCCAAGGCAAGCTTAAATTTACTCAACTCATCCTTTTTTATCTGTTTTAGCTGTTCTATCATCTTAACCTATTTGCCTGTATTAGGTTTTTATTACCATTCAGTTTTCTTGAATGCAAGAAGTTCTATAAAAATAAACTGATAAAGTCTTTAAACTTGACCTATCAACGGCATAAGCAAAATGATCTAGAAACAGAGGCAAATTCTGTTTGCTGTTTGGTTATTACTGTCGAGTTCCTGGCGATCAAAGACTACGAATAGTTCGACTATTACGTTGCAATACATAAATGCCGTGGTAAATATATTAAATAGCTTAACCAAGCCACCTCCAACTCAAACTGTCACGCGGCAAAAAAGTTAAACAATGCATTTAATGCTAGTTCAGTATCGTGTGCAGGAACCACGAGTGACTCGTCGTTGCGATGGGGTTTATTTCTAGAGAAACTCTGACTGCCAGTCGTGTGGCTTAATTCGTAAATGCGCATTATTTTGAGAATCGGTATCGTTAGCGCTCATTTCGGCACCGTAGGCACTCATATTGGCGCCGCAGGCAGGCACTCATTTTGGCGCCGCAGGGAGGCACTCATATTGGCGCCGCAGGCACTCATTTTGGCGCCGCAGGCAGGCACTCATATTGGCGCCGCAGGCAGGCACTCATTTTGGCGCCGCAGGCAGGCACTCATTTTGGCGCCGCTGGCAGGCACTCATTTTGGCGCCGCAGGCAGGCACTCATTTTGGCGCCGCAGGCAGGCATACATTTTGGCGCCGCAGGCAATCATTTTGCATGGCGCCGCATCCAGGCAATCCTTTTTGCATCGCGCAGGGAGGCGCTCATTTTGTAGTGGGGGGGGGGTTGGCTGTTGCTGAGTATGCATAAATGTGTCCTTAATTTTTCAGCTGTTGATTCAGTAGAATTTTAGTCTAAGTCCGCAACTGATCTGTTTTCTGCGTGTACTGCAACACGCTCGTAGTCCATCTAAGCAATCGCTGGACTAGTAGGCCTGGACTAGCGGAGTCGACCGCGGTTAGTACGCCTATGTACGCTGCAAATATACCTGTAGCGGTTATTTAAAACTATTTAGAGAAGACAATGGAGTTAGTGCATGAATTTCTTTAACCATTGTCTGAAAATAATCAGAGATTCATGCCGCATTGCACTTTGTGAAGATGTCATTGATACGTGGCAGGCTGGTAACCCGCACAGCAAGCAATCTGAAGCCTGCAATCCAATGATTACTCGTAAGACATCCTCGGTCTTACCTCTAGTGATCTGCAGAATATTTTAAAATTTTGGGACTTTACATGCATACCACTTAAGGAAAGACTAGATTTGATTTTGTTCCATGATTTTACGGAGGCTTTCTTTTAACAAAAACTGTTAAGCCAATTTGTAATGTTCTGTTAGTTTTATTCTCTAAATTGTTAATTGGATTTCTTCGGTCATTTTAAATACAATTAAATGCGTAGAAAAACTGCAGAAACCATTTAAAAAGGAGAGACAACCAGTTGATAAACAGGAAAAGCTTATTCACCAATTAGAATTCATAGCTGAATATAGACAAAGTATTAGTTGCTTTATTAACATGTTCATATATGAAATACTTTCAGTCTGAATTTTAATCATCCAAATATGAAAGCTAAATAAATAAACATCGATATTATTAACATTTGCTTAAAATAGTTTTGTAAGCGCGGAGTCAATTAACAGCCAATAGCATTATTCGTTAAGCAGAGCGATTCCCCCTACTTCAAGTAGCATAGATGACATTTCATACGAAATTAAGATTATCAAAACAAAAATTACCTGGCAATCAGAAGCCATTGTGGATCAGTTCAGAAGACTTTTGGCCCAAATATTTAATTAGTCAAGACTTCAAACTTCCACTTTCCATGACTTGCTCCGCCCACCCAAAGAGTCGACAAGACCCGAATTTGTTAAACTTTGCAGTCACCGCAACCGTGAACTGACATCCTGAAACTCCCTGTCCGCCTCCTTCTTCTTTTTAAAAAACTTCTCAGCCTTGCCCCTGTCCTTCTCCTGCAAAGCCGATTTGGCGTGCTGAGCATAGGTGGCCGACAGCTGCTGCAGCACTGAGCAGTACTGCCGCTTCTCAGCCTCGCCACAGTTGGCCAGCAGCTGCTTGTGCTGGGCGAGGCGCTGCTCAAGGCCTCTGACTGCTTCGGCAGCTTTCGAGTTCGTGCCAGCGTGCGGCTTGAGCAGGCTGATCTCGTACTGCAGCACGTAGGCGCTGCTCTCTGGAACTGAACCCTGGGGACGGCCAGCCCGACTGCCGCCTGCTCTGCTAGCCGATGCCTGGCGGCTTGGCGGCAGCTCCTGGTTGGTGTGCTCAATTAGCAGCCACTGCTCACGGACCTGAGGACCGGGGAGTGAGGGATGGCATAGATCTAGGGGTTGTTGAGTTTAACAATCCATGACTGGGTTGTAGCCTAGTGGTTAGAGCGTCCGACTCACGACTTCAAAGTCGGGGGTTCGATTCCCGATCCTACTCACAACAATTTGTGTCCACGAGCAAGACACTTAACTCTGCATTGATTCAGTTGACTCAGCTGTAAAATGGGTGCCGGCATTAGCTGGGGTAATTGAGGGTGTGTGGTGACCCCCTACGAGCGTACCCGCCAGTCCTTGGACTGAACAGCCGTACGCAGCCTTCAGCCTTCATAGCAGGCTGAGCTGTCGTTTGCACATCTGCCTATCAGGGCAGGTGTAGTCAAATATTATTATCACTAGTTATCATTATGCGTTAAATAAATTACCTTGGAAGATGAATATTGAGTAATAACCCTTTCGAAAACATCTCATTTTCGTAGATTTCGCAGTTAAGAGGTCGTTTAACGCCAAGCACTTGTTGCTTGGAGTTGTTTTTCATTTATGCTCACGATTCAAGCAAATGTGACTATGGCATCGAAATCCCTCACAATTTTTCTAATTCCAGAGGCAAATACTTCGTATTGTACGCTGGCAAGTAAAGCGATGCACTCATATTTTAGAATTTTCCCCTCAGCCTCTAAATGCAAGCAGTGGGAAACCAACTGTTTAGCCATAAGTTGAAGCGCTGAATAGAGCCTCTGATGGAATATAATGCTTCAGTAAATATGCAGTTTCCCGGCTGCTTGTCGATCGATGAAAATATTGCAAGGATTGTCACTTGGGATTCTACTACTTTGCGGAGCTTCTGCAAAGACTTAATAAAGCAACTATTGCTGCACACATGCTGTGTGGGTGGCGGTCAAAAGTCTCTAGCTGGTGTTGGGAAGTTTCAAGCCAGTAAGACAGTCATGCAGGACTGCAGACTTTGCAGAATGCGAAAAAACAGATGAAGAGGCAGAGCCATGGGAATGCGTTAACCGTGAGGGTAGGAAAGAAGTCAAGAGTAGAGCATGCATGCAGCTGGTTGGCGCATTGTCTGTTACTAACCGCCACTCAAAGCCTAACCCGCGCTCAGCCTCGCATACCAGAAGGCCCCGCCCACAGGCCCTGGTAACTATGGGAAAGTTTTGTCACGCAATTTACGAGCATAAAAAGAACCTACGATGGCGCGAATAGGGATGGAGTTTAACCACTCTTGCTGAGCAAATTCGAGATCATGCCTCACTACCTACTAGCTGTTGGATTCTCTCTGTGCCTGCTGACTGTTGTCAGCGCCGAGAATGGTACGTTGCTTTGTCAAATCAGTCTGTCTTCTTTAAGAACTCGTATATCTTTAATCAATACTCGTACATGTCAAGTTGATGCGCAAAATGTTTCATTGCAGTTTTCTACACCGAGGAGGCTACCCAGACAACATCTACTCCAACGACGGTAGCGTCTGGTGGCAGCCTGACCGAGTGCGCGCTGAAATGCAAGCTGCAATTCCTGAAGGGCTGCTCCGCTGTCGCCTTTGAAAGCTGCTAGCACTCGTAAGAAGCTGAATGCGATGGCTGTTAAGTTTGGCTACGCTTTACTTTGCTTATTTAACCAAATCACTTGAGACCAATCGTTTTCCAAACAGAAAATAGCTGTTAATTTGTGCACAAACTTAGCAACCATATGTTGATTAATGTTCACCTTACTAAGAGTACGTGTATGTCATTATCCGCCACAACTGTGATATTTTAGAATACTTAATAGCAACTTAAAATGAGTGTACCAACCAAAAGTTATATTTTTGAGCACAGTTACATGTAGACTGCTCAAGATATTACAGCTATTCTCTGTCGGCAACTAACGAATGAGTTCGAAAAGAATTCAATGACAACAGAGAATTGATTGCGATTATTTTTCAGAAGACCCAGTTCAAATCGAAGGCCGAACATTCAAAATCATTCAACACCGATCGAAGGGACTGCTCAGCTTCGGTCGCGGATGGACTGAGTATGAGGACGGCTTTGGAGATGAGACCGACTTCTGGATTGGTGAGCAGTAATGGATTGTCACCAGAAAGGAATACATGCCATAGTTAAGGTGTCATATCAAATACATTTTCAGGTCTGAGAAAAATTCACCAGCTGACCGGAAGCTCGCCGAAGCTTCTGCGAGTCGAGGCCGTCACCTGGTCGGATGAGCTGTACGTCTGCGAGTACTCCGGCTTCACGGTGGCCGATGCCAGCACGAACTATACCATGACCTACACTTCGTACCTGAGCGGCAGCTCCAACACGACCACCGACTCGCTTGCGGATAACAAAGGGAAGCAGTTCTCCACAATTGACCGCGACAATAACCAAATCAGTAGCTCCTGCTCTGCTGCGCGTGGCAACTCCGGTTGGTGGTTTAAAAGCTGCACAAAGTCCAACCCGAACGGAATTTATCACGCCTCTCCAGTGAATAATAATTTAAACTATATTTACTGGACAGGTGCCACAGGTGGCAGTGTGTTTACACTGAAGAGCATTCGACTCATGCTACAGCTGGCTTGAGTGCCCGAATCGGCGACTCTGCAGCAAGCAGCTCGAGATGTCGTTCAATAAGTCGCGAGTTTATCGACGAACTTGACAAAACAAACTGGTCTATAAAACAGAAATTGTTCTTCACACAGACATGCAACAGTTGCCCAGAAAATATTTTTTATCAAATTTTTAAAATAGGAGCTAAGTCCGCAAAGTAAGTTTTTAATTTTCAAAATTATTTTCTTTTTAAATTTTGAAATCTCTATTATAATTCCTTTCAAAAAGCTAAGTTTAAAATAAAGCTAATAGTTTCCAGAATTTGAACTTCAACTGTCAACAGCAACAAATCACTTGTTTGTGTTGTTCTTTTTGATGTAACCACGCTCTGGTCGCGGGATAGGGCATGGGAACTTTTTCGAAAGTGCCTCCTATCCCGTGCACCCTCTGCACAGAGCTGTCGAGACTCGGCCAGGTCTCCGACCGGGCCTGGAGACTCCCGCTCTGCTGCACCCCTCCTGCTGCCTTGGTCCCGTCTCTCCTGCGCCACACCTGCCTTTCCGGAGCCCCTACCCCTTTCTGTACCTCCCCCTCTACCCTATCTCTTCTGTTCCCGCCCTATTCTTCCTGTACTTTCTCTACCTCCTCCTTTTTTTTGTCTCCCTCTGCACTCTTTTCCTGCGCTGTCCCCTCTTTCCCTGTGTCTACTTACAGTACTTTGTGTGCTCACCGTCTCCCCATCCCCTCTCAAACTCCCAAACGGTGACGCAAGTCGTGTGACCCCTTCTCCCCCTCGGTGACTCATCGATGACTCATCCCCCTCTCTTGCGCAACCTTTTCTCACGCTATTGTTCTCCTTCCCAAATTTCTCATGTGACACCCACCCCACCTCCGCTTCTATTGTTCTCGTTTTTGCTTCTTTTGTTCTCTCGACCCCCACCAATTATCACATTTTCTCCGATTTTCTCTTTCTTTTGTTCTCGTTTTCGCACCTAATTATCACCTTTTCTCCAATGTTTACTTTTCCATTGTTCTCAGTTTTCCCCAATTATCCCCGATTTCCAATTCCTTTGTTCTCGACCCCAGCCCTATTGTTCTCAATGTTTGCTTGCGCAACACTTTCGCGACCACCCGCTGCGCCAATTATCCCCCCACCCCACCTCCGGATTGCGCAATTTCCCGATTTCTCATGTTGCTATGCCGGTCTCATGCTTCTCATCATGACTCATTCTGACGTCATTCTGCCGGCAGCCAATCAGAGAGAGGGAGCCATGGTAACGACCTTGAGGAGGCGGCTGTGAGGTCTATAAAAGGAAGCGATTTCGGCATGAGAATACTCAACTGAGTTTATCTCTGTTCCTCTCCTCGTCCTTCTTTGGACTTGCTGTCAGATTGAGTTCTGACCCATTCGTCTATAAGACGAATCCCTGCCGGTCCGCGGTCTGTTACCGCCAAGTCATCCTTAGCTCCCCAAGTGAGCTCGCCTATCGGCCAGCGGTCTGATACCGCCCAGCATCATCAGCATCGCCTGATCTACATCAGCGCCTCGTCGCTCCAGCGCATCGCCGCTTCACCGTCTGCCTGACTGCAGCCTACAGCCGCCCTCGGTCACTCCGCCTCTCTCTCTCTCTGTGCAGCTGCCGGTAAGTTCCTACTACTAATTTGTGCTCTAATTGCCTTTGCTTATCCGGGGTTTGCCTATTTTCCATTGTCTGATTAGAGAGCTGAGCCAATTGTGATACCGTATCTTTTGCTGTATTTTACTCAATAGTGAAGCCGCCTAATTGCCTGCTTATTTGCCTAAGGGCCTAATTATTAACTATTAACTAACTTCATCATTATTCAATCTTTCACCATCATTTCACTCATGGCTTGCTAAGCCTTTCTCCCGGGGTGGCAAAGCATAAGGAAGTTTGGGTAAGCTAATGGCCTCTCCCCGTGCAAAGCCCGCCTGTGAGTGCGTGCTGCGGGGCCGCGTGTGCGTGCAGTAGAGGGATTAGCGAGTCTTGGCACAGAATGGCAGTAGGAAGGTTGCAACCCCATGCTAACGCGTCCCTTCGCCCTGAGCAATCTAAACTGTAGACAGTACATGTTCGCCTCATACTACTCTTAGTAATCAAAGTCGCAAGTCAGCCTCGCTCACAGCCACAAAGGATCCCCTGCTGAGAAATCCTCCAGGATTGAGCCCAGAGTTCCCGATCATGCCCCAAGCAGAGTCCCTGTACTCGGCTGCATGCGTCTCCCCTGTTAGCCTAAATCCCCTGGTAACCAATCCAGGCGGGGCTCTAGCCTCGAGAGGTCTGGTAGAAAGATCCAGGTGCGCCAGGTCACATAGAGTGGTGGCAGCCACTCGGTCATACCATGACCGAGTGACCAACTATTGCACCTTGGCTACAGGTGGGGTCCATGTGGGTCCTTGGCCCTCTGGTCACGAAGCGCTACCAAAGCTACTAATCATGTGGGCGGGACAGTCTGGTGCTGGAGGTCCGTCAGGTCATTGCCCGGTCATAGGCAGCCTACGGTCATTGCCCCTCTAGCCATGCGTTCGTCTCTCTACGGAGCGGACAGGCGACAAGGGCGGTTACATCATTTTCTTATTATTTCTGTCGGATGAAGAGTGCGTTAAATAAAATGCCTGGAGCAATCATTAGTGGGATGAAGCTATTGAAGAGACTGACTGTTCGTTGTCAACCATCAACCATTTCAACGTACGGTTGCGCAAGCTTTCGACCCATAGGAAATAGCAGGTCTCATCAGACAAACACGAATATGTCAGACGAAGGATTCAGTGAGCATAGCAGTGGCTTTTACTAGAGGCAGGGGGCTGTGCGCAGCTTGGCGCACTTCAAGCGAAATTGTCGCACAACCGACGAGGGGCATTACTGCTCATTCTGCCGACTCCCCTGAGTAGGCACACAAACGCGCAGATAAGTGCGCAGTCATACGCACAGGCACGCACTCAGATAGGAGTGCACAACGGCCCTAACTTGGTAATCAAGGGCGTTAATTGCCCAAGCAGAGCCAATTTTGCTCCAAATTAATTTGACTGCATTCGGAATCGAGCCTGGGCTCCTGGCACATCAGAGCGTCGCGCTAGACCACTCTATGGCCGCTCCACAGACCTCCATTTGGGCCATAGACAATAAGCAGCAAGTCTGCAATGGCTTGGTTCCCTCACTAAGTGTTAAATTGCCGGTTTTCCGAGGCTCAATTCGAAAGTAGAATGCTTTAATATTTGATAATATACAATAATTGATTACACCTGCCCTAAAAGCAGATGTGCAACCGAGAGCTCAGCGCATCTGAAGGCTGCGTACGGCTGTTCAGTCCAAGGACTGGAGGGGGGGGGGTCACCACACACCCCCAATTACCCCAGCGAATGCTGCCACCCATTTTACTGCTGGGTAAACTGAAGCAATGCAGAGATTTAAGTGGTCTTTGCTTGCTCAAAGACACGAATTGTTCCAGTGGGATCGAGAATAGAACCTCGGATCTTTCAAGTCGTAAGTCCGACGCTTTAACCACTAGGCTGCGAGCTTCCAATAAGCAACTCTGTCAAAGCCTCTATATATCTTGTGAAAGCTCTATTAAGTAAAATTTATTTCAATGTCTCATGCAAACGACTCACCTGGTCAGTCTGGGCTCCGGACAGCGGCTCGCGCAGTCGCACCTGAACCTCAAGCCGGCCGCCAACCGCCTTTCTGCCATCCATGAGATCAATACCCCGGTGCAAGGTGCACTGGGTCTCCAGGTCCTCCAGCTTCATTGTGGCCGACCCCAGCAGGCCGTCCTTCTTCAGAAAGCCACGCCGGTACATGACATCGAATTTCAGTCCGCGAATTTTGAACACCCGAGCGGTGCTGCGCGCTTTGCGGTTCACCTCGAAGCGGGTGGCGAAATCGTAGCTGGGATTGGCGCTGGCCTTCACCCAGCCCGTGCTCTGCGTCAGCGGCGACTCCGTGCTGATTGGCAGCTCGATTTTCACCTGCGGGGGTTGGTGGAATCTGAATTGAATAGGGGATCAGGTTTGAGCTCTTAAACCAGCAGGTGAGATGGGGATGGCAAACCTACAGGTGAGATGGGGATGGCAAACCAGCAGGTGAGATGGGGATGGCAAACCAGCAGGTGAGATGGGGATGGCAAACCAGCAGGTGAGATGGGGATGGCAAACCGGCAGGTGAGATGGGGATGGCAATCCAGCAGGTAAGATGGGGATGGCAAACCGGCAGGTGAGATGGGGATGGCAAACTGGCAGGTGAGATGGGGATGGCAAACTGGCAGGTGAGATGGGGATGGCAAACCGGCAGGTGAGATGGGGATGGCAAACCGGCAGGTGAGATGGGGATGGCAAACTGGCAGGTGAGATGGGGATGGCAAACCGGCAGGTGAGATGGGGATGGCAAACTGGCAGGTGAGATGGGGATGGCAAACCGGCAGGTGAGATGGGGATGGCAAACCAGCAGGTGAGATGGGGATGGCAAACTGGCAGGTGAGATAGGGATGGCAAACCAGCAGGTGAGATGGGGATGGCAAACTGGCAGGTGAGATGGGGATGGCAAACCAGCAGGTGAGATGGGGATGGCAAACCGGCAGGTGAGATGGGGATGGCAAACCGGCAGGTGAGATGGGGATGACAAACTGGCAGGTGAGATGGGGATGGCAAACTGGCAGGTGAGATAGGGATGGCAAACCAGCAGGTGAGATGGGGATGGCAAACCGGCAGGTGAGATGGGGATGGCAAACTGGCAGGTGAGATGGGGATGGCAAACCAGCAGGTGAGATGGGGATGGCAAACCGGCAGGTGAGATGGGGATGGCAAACCGGCAGGTGAGATGGGGATGGCAAACTGGCAGGTGAGATGGGGATGGCAAACCGGCAGGTGAGATGGGGATGGCAAACTGGCAGGTGAGATGGGGATGGCAAACCAGCAGGTGAGATGGGGATGGCAAACCGGCAGGTGAGATGGGGATGGCAAACCGGCAGGTGAGATGGGGATGGCAAACCAGCAGGTGAGATGGGGATGGCAAAGCTGGGATGGTGTGGAGAGGATGGCAAGACGAACATGATGATGATGGGCAAGATGGGCAAACTGAAACATGTCCCCCCAGTAAATGCTATGTGGGGACATGCCAATGCTTTGTCCCCCCCACACCCCACCTTGTGACTCGTCAAAAATAAATTATTTTTCTTCAGGGCGTCAAAATATAAGGCCTTCGGCGCTAAAAGGAATGCCTGCGGCGCCAAAAAAGGTGCCGGCGGCGCCAAAATGAGTGCTGACAACGCGATTCTCAAAAGAATGAAAATGTACGAATTTAGTCATGTACATGTTGAATTCTGGGCTTCGTCACCCACCATAAAAAAGCCATGGCGACGTCCCTGATCAAGCCATTTCAAGTTTAAGAAAAAATCTGCGTTCTGTCTTCTGTTTTCAATCAAAGACTTTTTCGAAGCCTTCTTAGTGATCATAAATAACAGAATTTCAGTATCCTAGGACCTGAGTCTCGAGACTCAAGATATATTTTTTGTATCATCTTTTTATATTACTTTTCGTTTTTTGAAAACTACTGCTGCTAATTGAGGGACCCTATTAAGCTGCCAAGAATTTACCAAGAAATCTGAATATTTTTTGGGTACTGCTGCATCGTCCACATTATTTTTGTCTTGTCGATCTGAAAGTCTCCTGTGTTGAATCTCGCTCTTTGGGGGCAGGTAGTCGAGAAGTTATAGGACATACCCGACCATCAGTAGTTGCAATCCCCTTCATTACTTGTTATCGACAGGGCAGCACAGAGACTTCTACAGATAAAAAACGGAAACGCACATTTTGAAATTGATGCGAAAAAATGCATTTCTATTCTTACATTTCACTGCTAGATTTGCACAGTTAATGCAATGCTATACATTTACCTTAATCGATGCAAGATTTCAAGGAAACTGGCTTGCTAGAAAAAATGTCTAGAAAGGTACCGGTATAACTGCAGTGACTTCCGCTGTGTTAAAAGCTTTAGTTCAAAAAAATTGAGCGACAGACAAGAACAGGGAAGTAACCAAGTCTCGTTGGAGACATTCACTCTGTTTACTCAACCCAGAATGAATTAAAAAAAGAGTTTAAAAAGTCAGCAGCTGACTATCTATATAAGATCGACAGCGATAGGTACTGGCTGACAGAGCTGTCTGCCCCTCCATCAGGTGCTGAGCACTCAGCATGCAATCAATCCTCATTGCCGTTGCTGTCGCTCTGTGAAATTTCTTTGCAAAAAACAAACAAAGTCCTCTCTAGTGCTCTTCATAGGAATCCGAAGTCAATTAATGCCCACCAATGGATGTGTGATACATACACATGACTTATTAACTGCAGACAGTTAGTGGACTAACTGCAGAAATAGAACATAATTTTCAGTTACAGAACTGGCCGTGCCTTCCGCTTTGCAAACAAACTCTGCTTTCAGAGCAGCACTGCTGGACAGTCCAGAACAATGGAAGAGAAAAAGTCTCATTGGCCAACAAGTCGGTGTTAACTCAGCCCCAGTTCACTTCTGTTGATTCCTCAATCCTAGGTATGCAGTGCAACATGTCAGTCAATATCTCCTGTTTTTTTAGAATCTCTATAAAACAGGAACGAAAGCGATAAGGACTGGCTGACAGCGCTGTCTGTGCCTCCATCAGGTGCTGAGCACTCGGCATGACACCATTCCTTATTGCCATTGCTGTCGCTCTCTGCAGCGGCTCAACTGTTTGGACTCTGGACAGTGCAGCATCTGGTAAGTCAAGCCTTTTGAATGATTGTGGAAATAATGAAGTAGTTTATAAACAAGCTTAAATCCATGCGATTTGCAGTGTTTTCTCAAGAGGAAGTTGCGCACACCACACCTGCTCCGATTCACCACGAGCCCGGTCGAAGCGTCGCTGACTGCGCTCTGAAATGCGAGCAGCCCATCGTGAAGTTCTGCTCCGCCTTCGCCTTCGTGCCAGAGAAGAAGCTCTGCCTGCTCTCCGAGATAACAACTGCCGATTTTGCACCTGTCGCTCCTGGTGAACTGGTTTATCGAAAGCTTATAGCTAGTAAGTTTTAAATCGAGCCTGTGTTCACTAATAATGAAATGAATAGCAGTGAAATTCTAAAAGGTGTGAAAAGTCGCTCAATGGTAGCAAATATCAATCCCTTTGAATAATAAATGAATCACTAGTTCACGCACCGCTAGACACACTTAAACATTGTTTGCTTTTTTGAAATATCAGGACAAATCGTCCAGATCAACGGACGAGAATTCCAAGTGATTCAGCACAGGTCGAAGGGCGAGCTGAGCTTTGCTCGCAGCTGGACTGAGTATGAGAACGGCTTTGGAGACGATACGGACTTCTGGATTGGTGAGCAGGACACTTTAGCTTTACCAAACACCAATCGAATCAATAAAGACTTAAGAATGATTTCATTTTTTTCATTTCAGGCCTTCGAAAAATCCATGAGCTGACCGGAAGCTCGCCGAAGCTTCTGCGAGTCGAGGCCGTCACCTGGTCGGATGAGCTGTACGTCTGCGAGTACTCCGGCTTCACGGTGGCCGATGCCAGCACGAACTACACCATGACTGGCATTTCGTACCTGAGCGGCAGCTCCAACACGACTGCCGATTCGTTCACCTTTAACAGTGGGATGCAGTTCTCCACCATGGACCGGGACAACGACCAATTTGAAAATCATTGTTCCAGCAGCTTTGGAAACTCCGGTTGGTGGTTCAAAGGCTGCTCGCATACCAACCCAAACGGTATCTATTATAGCACTGCTATGACTAAAACAAATACAATGCACTGGGCTAGTGCTACATCCGGGAATGATGTTGCACTGAAGAGCATTCGATTGATGATCCATTAGGTTTGATGCCAATTAGCAGTCACCTGCCTACGCTGAACTGGAGACAACTATTTTAATAACATCAAACTGGTATCTCGCGTGGCAGTTGAGCAATCCAACTCACTCAAGACTATAACCGTACGAGAAAATAAGTGTAAGTGAGCTTTAGTAGGACACATTACCAAGGAGCTGTAATCCATTGATGCGAGCGTTGCAGTTTACGATCGTGAAAATTTTTTGACTCTTAGCTTATTTATTCTAAGCTATTGTTCTAGCTTAAGCAGTAACTCAGTACGTCAGTCTAATTAAAAATTACTGATAAAAAAAGCATTCGTTTTTTGTTCAGAAAAAGTTGTCAAGTTTCTTAAAAAAACTGTGTATTCCTGTCGATTTCTGTGTATCTGTGAACCTCTACACTTTGTATGACAAACGTTCCTTCTCGCTTTCTCACTTTCTCAAAAAATCACAACTGCGGTACCCAAAAAAGCTCCATTGTGAAAAAATCTTAAAATGTAAGCTTTACAAAAAATATTTTGATTTATTGACTATTGACAAAATCATTTTCTAACCCGTGCGTTTCTAATTCATATTCATATTTTTTCTAACCGTCCAAGATTCCGAAGTCCATAAACTGAAACTAAGTTTTTCGTTATGTAAATTTCTCTTGTTCTTAGCCTAATATATTCCACACTGTACCACTAATCTACCCCGCAAGTGTTTTGGTAGCAGATAATCTCAGTAAGTATTCTCCGCTGCCATAGCAGCACTGTCCAGATTCCCCGCTACCATAGACAGCACTCTCCATATTTTCCCCGCTGCCATAGACAGCACTCTCCATATTCTCCCCGCTGCCATAGACAGCACTCTCCATATTCCCCGCTCCCATAGACAGCACTCTCCATATTCTCCCCGCTGCCATAGACAGCACTCTCCATATTCTCCCCGCTGCCATAGACAGCACTCTCCATATTCTCCCCGCTGCCATATACAGCACTCTCCATATTCCCCGCTCCCATAGACAGCACTCTCCATATTCCGAGATGCCATGGACAGCACTCTTCATATTCCGAGATGCCATAGACAGCACTCTCCATATTCCGAGATGCCATGGACAGCACTCTCCATATTCCCCGCTCCCATAGACAGCACTCTCCATATTCCGAGATGCCATGGACAGCACTCTTCATATTCCGAGATGCCATAGACAGCACTCTCCATATTCCCCGCTCCCATAGACAGCACTCTCCATATTCCGAGATGCCATAGACAGCACTCTCCATATTCCGAGATGCCATGGACAGCACTCTTCATATTCCGAGATGCCATAGACAGCAATCTCCATATTCCGAGCTGCCATAGACAGCACTCTTCATATTCCCCGCTCCCATAGACAGCACTCTCCATATTCCGAGATGCCATAGACAGCACTCTCCATATTCCGAGATGCCATGGACAGCACTCTTCATATTCCGAGATGCCATAGACAGCACTCTCCATATTCCGAGATGCCATAGACAGCACTCTCCATATTCCGAGATGCCATGGACAGCACTCTTCATATTCCGAGATGCCATAGACAGCAATCTCCATATTCCGAGCTGCCATAGACAGCACTCTTCATATTCCCCGCTGCCATAGACAGCAATCTCCATATTCCGAGCTGCCATAGACAGCACTCCAGTCCTGGCTTGCATGGAATACATTTTATTGATACTATTCCACTGAATCAAGAAGAGTGTCTGTGCAGAATATACGAGGCGAAAATAAAGGACATATATCCAAGGCAAGCTTAAATTTACTCAACTCATCCCTTTTTATCTGTTTTAGCTGTTCTATCATCTCAACCTACTTGCCTATATTACGTTTTTATTACCATTCACTTTTCTTGAATGCAAGACGTTCTATAAAAATAAACTGATAAAGTCTTTAAACTTGACCTATCAACGGCATAAGCAAAATGATCTACCATCAGAGCCAAAATCTGTTTGCTGTTTGATTATTACTGTTGAGTTCCTGGCGATCAAAGACTACGAATATTTCGACTATTACGTTGCAATACAGAACCATAAATTCCGGGGTAAATATATTCAACAGCTTAACCAACCCACCTCCAACTCACACTGTCACGCGGCAAAAAAGTTAAACAATGCATTTAATGCTAGTTCAGTATCGTGTGCAGGAACCACGAGTGACTCGTCGTTGGCTCGATGGGGTTTATTTCTAGAGAGACCTTGACTGTCATTGTGTGGCACAGGGGCGTCGCCATGGATTTTATGTGTGGGGACGAAGCCAAGAATTCTACATGCACAGGATTTAATTCGTAAATGCGCATTGTTTTGAGAATCGGTATCGTTAGCGCTCATTTCGGCACCGTAGGCACTTGTATTGGCGCCGCAGGCAGGCACTCATTTTGGCGCCGCAGGGAGGCACTCATTTTGGCGCCGCAGGCAGGCACTCATTTTGGCGCCGCAGGGAGGCACTCATATTGGCGCCGCAGGCAGGCACTCATTTTGGCGCCGCAGGCAGGCACTCATTTTGGCGCCGCAGGCAGGCACTCATTTTGGCGCCGCAGGCAGGCACTCATTTTGGCGCCGCAGGGAGGCACTCATTTTGGCGCCGCAGGCAGGCACTCATTTTGGCGCCGCAGGCAGGCAATCATTTTGGCGCCGCAGGCAGGCACTCATTTTGGCGCCGCAGGCAGGCACTCATTTTGGCGCCGCAGGCAGGCACTCATTTTGGCGCCGCAGGCAGGCACTCATTTTGGCGCCGCAGGCAGGCACTCATTTTGGCGCCGCAGGCAGGCAATCGTTTTGGCGCCGCAGGGAGGCACTCATTTTGGCGCCGCAGGCAGGCACTCATTTTGGCGCCGCAGGGAGGCACTCATTTTGGCGCCGCAGGCAGGCACTCATTTTGGCGCCGCAGGGAGGCACTCATTTTGGCGCCGCAGGGAGGCACTCATTTTGGCGCCGCAGGCAGGCACTCATTTTGGCGCCGCAGGCAGGCAATCATTTTGGCGCCGCAGGCAGGCACTCATTTTGGCGCCGCAGGCAGGCACTCATTTTGGCGCCGCAGGGAGGCACTCATTTTGGCGCCGCAGGCAGGCACTCATTTTGGCGCCGCAGGCAGGCACTCATTTTGGCGCCGCAGGCAGGCAATCGTTTTGGCGCCGCAGGGAGGCACTCATTTTGGCGCCGCAGGCAGGCACTCATTTTGGCGCCGCAGGGAGGCACTCATTTTGGCGCCGCAGGCAGGCACTCATTTTGGCGCCGCAGGCAGGCACTTATTTTGGCGCCGCAGGGAGGCACTCATTTTGGCGCCGCAGGGAGGCACTCATTTTAGCGCCGCAGGGAGGCACTCATTTTGGCGCCGCAGGCAGGCACTCATTTTGGCGCCGCAGGGAGGCACTCATTTTGGCGCCGCAGGCAGGCACTCATTTTGGCGCCGCAGGGAGGCACTCATTTTGGCGCCGCAGGGAGGCACTCATTTTGGCGCCGCAGGGAGGCACTCATTTTGGCGCCGCAGGCAGGCACTCATATTGGCGCCGCAGGCAGGCACTCATTTTGGCGCCGCAGGCAGGCACTCATTTTGGCGCCGCAGGCAGGCACTCATTTTGGCGCCGCAGGGAGGCACTCATTTTGGCGCCGCAGGCAGGCACTCATTTTGGCGCCGCAGGCAGGCACTCATTTTGGCGCCGCAGACAGGCACTCATTTTGGCGCCGCAGGCAGGCATACATTTTGGCGCCGCAGGCAATCATTTTGCATGGCGCCGCATCCAGGCAATCCTTTTGGCATCGCGCAGGGAGGCGCTCATTTTGTAGTGGGGGGGGGGGGGGTTGGCTGTTGCTGAGTATGCATAAATGTGTCCTTAATTTTTCAGCTGTTGATTCAGTAGAATTTTAGTCTAAGTCCGCAACTGATCTGTTTTCTGCGTGTACTGCAACACGCTCGTAGTCCATCTAAGCAATCGCTGGACTAGTAGGCCTGGACTAGCGGAGTCGACCGCGGTTAGTACGCCTATGTACGCTGCAAATATACCTGTAGCGGTTATTAAAAACTATTTAGAGAAGACAATGGAGTTAGTGCATGAACTTCTTTAACCATTGTCTGAAAATAATCAGAGATGCATGCAGCATTGCGCTTTGTGAAGATATCATTGATACGTGGCAGGCTGGCAACCCGCACAGCAAGCAATCCAACGTCGATGCAATGTAAAGGTGAAGCTGAAGCTTGCAATCCAATGATTACTCGTAAGATATCCTCGGTCTTTCCTCTATTGATCTGTAGAATATTTTAAAATGTTGCGATTGTACATGCATACCACTAAAGGAAAGACTAGATTTGATTTTGTTCCATGATTTTACGGAGGCTTAAACTTTATAGAGTTCTTTTAACAAAAACTGTTAAGCCAATTTGTAGTGTTCTGTTAGTTTTATTCTCTAAATTGTTAATTGGATTTCTCCGGTCATTTAAATACAATTAAATTCGTAGAGATGCTACACATTCTTTACGAGTACATGCAGGCATTTCCCAGTCCTGACAATGAGTTTGACTGCTCCTTTGTAATCTAATCAAAGTCAAGCGACTTTGCCAACAAATCGTTTGCCACTTTGCTACGGTTTCAGCGAAGCCTTTCGCAAAATTCTTGTGTGGTTTACGTGCAGCTAAAATAGACTACCGAGGACGGCCAAGGCATCGAGAGCTGCCCGAGAAGAAGGCCCGCTGCAGTGTCAGCTCAAGCTAAATGGTCTCAAAGTGAGATATGATTAAACGACCAAGCCTGCAGGGGAGTCTCCCCCGAGCACAATTGTAGCAGACCTCGGTAACAGAGGCCAAGAAAGGCGGACGGACTAACTGATACCGATAATAATTAGTTTATAAGAAGCCTATCGTTTGACGACCAATATTACTCAAAAACTGCAGAAACCATTTAAAACGAGAAAAAAACCAATTGATAAACAGGAAAAGCTTATTTACCAATTAGAATTCATAACTGAATATATATAGAGAACGTATTATTTGCTTTATTAACATGTTCATATATGAAATACTTTCAGTCTGGATTTTAATCATCCAAATATGAAAGCTAAATAAATAAACATTGATATTATTAACATTTTCTCAAAATAGTTTTTAAGCGCGGAGTCAATTAACAGCCAATAGCATTATTCATTAAGCAGAGCGATTCCCCCTACTTCAAGTAGCATAGATGACGTTTCATACGAAATTAGGATTATCAAAACAAAAATTACCTGGCAATCAGAAGCCATAGCGGATCAGTTCAGAAGACTTTTGGCCCAAATACTTAATTAGTCAAGACTTAAAACTTCCACTTTCCATGGCTTGCTCCGCCCACCCAAAGAGTCGACAAGACCCGAATTTGTTAAACTTTGCAGTCACCGCAACCGCGAACTGACATCCTGAAACTCCCTGTCCGCCTCCTTCTTCTTTTTAAGAAACTTCTCAGCCTTGCCCCTGTCCTTCTCCTGCAAAGCCGATTTGGCGTGCTGAGCATAGGTGGCCGACAACTGCTGCAGCACTGAGCAGTACTGCCGCTTCTCAGCCTCGCCACAGTTGGCCAGCAGCTGCTTGTGCTGGGCGAGGCGCTGCTCAAGGCCTCTGACTGCTTCGGCAGCTTTCGAGTTCGTGCCAGCGTGCGGCTTCAGCAGGCTGATCTCGTACTGCAGCACGTAGGCGCTGCTCTCCGGCACTGAGCCCTGAGGATGGCCAGCCCGACTGCCGCCTGCTCTGCTGGCCGATGCCTGGCGGCTTGGCGGCAGCTCCTGGTTGGTGTGCTCAATTAGCAGCCACTGCTCACGGACCTGAAGGAAGAGGAGTGAGGGATGGCATAGATCTAGGGATTGTTGAGTGGAACAATCCATGACGGGGTTGTAGCCTAGTGGTTAGAGCGACTAAAAGGTTGGGAGTTCGATTCGCGACCAACTCGGAACAATTTGTGTCCTTGAGCAGTCACTTAACTCTGCATTGCTTCAGTTCACCCAGCTGTAAAAAGTGTGTGTGGCGATCCCAGTCTTTTGGCTTTAAAAAGCGGTACGCAGCCTTCAGAAGCGCCGCGGAATAGCTGCGGCTGAGCTGTCGGTTGCACATTTGTCTATTAGGGCAGGTGTAGTCAATTTTTATTATTAGTATTAGTTATTATAAGTTTAAGTAATTAAAATTTCGCTAAGAGCGCTTTCGAAAAGAAAAATTTTCATCGAATTAGCTGTTAATAATCTGTTTGACGCGCCCAGCTCTTGTTTTTGCTTGGAGTTGTTTTCCATTTATGCTCGCGAATCAAGCGGATGCGACAAGGGCATAGAAACCCCACACAAGGGGCCAAGGACATTCAGACCATAGAGAGCTTAATTTAATGGCTATTATTTTATGTGAAATCAGATTGCTTATTTTTGGGATATTCCATCTGGTCGACCGTGGTTTCGGGCGGGGGTGCGGGGGCAGAGCCGTTTGAAGACCATTAAATGATTTTTTGGTCCCGGTATAGAAGTATTTGTACCATAGACTATTGATTCTTTGCTGCGAAGGCGCCCATTAAAGGTCAATTAAATAAGCAATCGGATTTTATATTTTCATGAAACTGTAATCGCTGTCACTTATCACTTGTAACTTGTAATTTGTCACTTGTCACTTGTACTTGCTTCATGAAATCGGCCCCAGGTATTGAAAAGTTTCAAGCCAGGGGTGGATTTCATTAAGCCACTTGTCAGACAAATTACAAGTGACAAGTGGCAATTCCGACAAGTAATATGTTTCATGAGAAGTTATGACAAATTAACAAGTTACAAGTAACAAGTGACAATCTGTCAAGCGCTATCCTGGCCACTTGTAAACATTGACTACGCTTTTGTCGCCAAGCAATCACTGGGATTCTATGGAGCACATGGCCCTTGTATGAAATTTGAAAAGTGGTCCGTGCACTTGTCAAGTGTGCATTTAAACTCCACTATCAATTTTGCGAGCCATCAGCGTGATGTTTAGCGATAGTGAGGATGAGGACGATTGGTTGTTTAAACAAGCAGGGCCCGCGCAGTGAATCTTCAAAGAAATAATAAATTTTCACCCTCGTGGATTGGACTTTTCGGAAAGATTTCGCCTCTCCGCAAAACAAGGGGAGAGTCTGCTGGAGTCAGTTGGTCCCGTGTTAACATTTGACTTGTTAAAAAAAGGTGCCTTGACCGCAAAGGAGCAGCTTTTTTGGCTTCTTTGTCCTTCATTTAAAATAGGGAAAAATGTGTCAGATGACAAATAGGGAGACTAAACAAACATCTTCGACGAGATTAAAGATGCAGAAAAGCCTGTTCACTCAGAATAAAACTAGATCTTAATTCGACAGTCTATGGCCAGACTGAGAGATCGGTTAACAAACTGAGCCAAGAAATTCTAAATCTAAACTGGAATAACAACTGAAATAGCGGTGAGGACTTTTTATACAAGATAAGGCTTATCGCGATTGCCACAGACATAGGGAGGATTCGTTTGCCTACGTTACGTTTACGTTTTGTTACGTTTTGATGGGTAAGATTCAGTCTGACGACATCGAAGCGCGGTTCGGATGGATTCGTCAACTCAGTGGAGCCAATTACTTCATTTCGATGCGGCAACTTACCGAGAGTGACAAAAAGATTAAAGCTATTTCGCTTCTCAGATATTCAGGTCTGACAGTGCGCGATCTGGACAAAGCGCTTCTGAAAAGGACCTGTCCGGATAGTAACAAGACACGCAAACTGGCGGCTGAGATTCGTGAAGAAGCTTGTCTTAACTGTCTACCGGACGAAAGTAACACGGCCATAGTTTATTATGTTAGTGGTTTCTGCGCGCGTTCGTTAGTTAGAACGAACAAGTGTGAATCATGCAAACATACTCTGGTGTGCGAAAATCCGATTGTTGACTTTGAATTTGAAGAGACGTCTCAAATGAAAGAATCGTCGGAATTTCTTCGTGAAATCGATCGAGGTGGTCTCTTCTGGCCGCAGGAGCATCTGTTTCAGTTGGGCATGCTGTGATGGCGTGTCTTTACAGAAGTCAAGAACACACCCAACCTTAAGCACAAATTTCTGTCAGCTTTCAATCAAACTTTGATTGGAAGTCAAACAAATCAAACTTTGACTTGTTCGACGAGATCAAGAAGGTCGCCTTTCTTCGGCCGGTAGAAACACGTTGGCTGCAACTTCTTCCAGTCGTTCAGCGTGTGCTTCGCATGTATCAACCGATTGTCCGCTTCTTTTCTGACTCAAAGACAAAGGCTACTGGCGCCAACTTTGCCGCTATTAAGGCTGACGTGCGAGACCCCAAGGTTGAGTTTTTTCTGACTTTTCTAGCAGAGGTTCTCCAGCCACTGCAGCAATTCGAGATGCTGTTTTAACAGCAGGGTTGCCAGATTCATCATCTGTATTCGCAGCTCGTGGATGTTACCAAGCGCTGGCTCCTACGCTTTGTAAAACAGAGAAGCTGCCAAAGAAGAAGCTTTCGAAGCTGGACATCGCGGACGAGTCAATTTGGCTGCCGCCATACGAGATCAGCATGGGTGAACCTGCCAAGCGTCATTTTGTTGACAGGACAGGAGAGAATCAGCAGGAGTGTCTTGTGTCTGTGAAGGCATTCTTCAGGACTGGTACAGCCAAGCTTTTCGACTATCTGCCGCTAAATAACAGCATTCTCTGCGCCTGCCAGCTCCTCGATCCCAAGAAGCAAGGCAGCAAAGATTTTGTGCAATGGGCTTCCACCTTGGCCAAACATCTGCCAGTGGTTGTGCCCGACACGGAGATCGGCAACTTGGAGACTGAGGCGCGCCTTCACCAACTTCACCTGAAGGAGACACCAGGCACAGGCACAGCCATGGACATGACTGTGACAGACTTCTGGAGTTACATTGCCGCTGACACGGACAGAAGTCGTCCTCTCCTATTGCGTCTGGTCCAAGCGTTGCTTGTTCTGCCTCATGGCAACGCAGATGTGGAACGCGTGTTCAGCAGTCTAAGTGATGCTGTCACGAAGAAGCGCTGCAGTCTTGCACCACAAACAGTGAAGGCGATTCTAGTAGCCCACTCCTGCCTGCAGGTGAAGCAGTGGTCTGCAGCAACTATTCCGATTGTTCCACAGCTGTAGAACATGTGTGCCAGTGCTTGTGCTGCTTATCGTCAGCGCCTGCAAGACGAGAAGATTGCTGCCGAGCGGGAACGAACACAGCAACTGGAAGCCAGTGTCGTGACGGAGCTGCAGGCTGAGAAGAAAGCCAGCAAAAAGTGTACACGCACCTGGACAAGTCGCTGGAGCAGGTCGAGCTGGACATCCAGCGGAAGCAAAAGGAGAAGGAAGACTCCCATAAGCTGCTTCACGAGTTGACGGCGGCCACCAAGAGCAAGGACGCCGAGATTGAAGAACTGAGGCGTCAGCAGCAGAATGTGCAGAAGAAGAAGCAGAAGGAGGCAGAGAAGCTAGCTGAGCTCGTCTTGAAGCGCAAGGCTGCTGAGCTGCTGTCAACGTCGTCAATCACCAGCACGAGCAGTCGTCTGTCTGCAGACATCGCCAACAAGAAGTTCAGGCGGGACACGGCTGGGACTTGAGAGACATGCTAATTGGTAGCCAGACGCATGCTGCTAATGACAACTGTTGCAAATTGGAAATTGCACGTCATGTGTGACTGTGAAGTTCACGTCATACAACAAACTATTTTAACTGATTTATTTTTTTTGCATATACAGTGTCTTGTAATTGTGAATTCGCCAACATGCATATTCAGCACAATGCTTACTTTTCTTTCTGCGGCAATCTTTCTTTTGTCTGTGTTGTCTGGTTTGTTTGTTGTCTGGCTTGTTTGTTATCTGGATTGGACAAATCACAAGTATAAAGCAAAATTATGCATCTTAACAAGTGTCATCAATTGACTTATTTGGCTGTCAGTAGAATATTATTGGCATGGCGCGAAAACTTTCAGTCGGCGCGAAATTTGGCAAACTTTCCAATCACACCACTGAATCAAAGGGAGACATTTTATCTCGTGATGGACCTCGTGCTGACAGATCATGGTGACTTTCTATTTGGTAGGACACACTGCACCGCTGGCCCTGATCTGGCCATGGTCCGCGAGATAATCAACAGGTTTTTTCAATTGCATGTCCAAGATGCTAACAAAACAGATTAATCAAGCTGAGACAAACAAAACATTGAAGAGGAAGTTTACGAAACTGCAAAAACTCACAGGTGGGAAGCATTGATTTTGATGCGTGGTGCCCACTAACAATTTTGCGTATAGCCAGACTGGCGTAACTGGCCTGGCAAAAGTGAGATTCATTTAGCTTTATTGCTGTATTCTTTCTCTGCTTGCCAGACATTTCTGAATTGTGCTTACAGTTTTTATTTCTTTTTGTTTGCTCTTCGATGCATTTTCTCAATACAGTTTATAAGCCATCTATTCTTGCTTTGCTTGCTTGACATACTCCTGTGCCTACTTGTGTTACATCTAGAAATTGATATAATTTCAACGTCTTCTTATGTCGCGTTTCATTCCTCTGCTTTTGTCATTGTTTCGGAAGTATACTTTGAAATACGATCCTTCTTTTTGAATACTCTGTGTTTACATCGCACGCTTGCGATCTCTAATCTTGGCCTCATCTTGTATAGCTGATATTTCAGTTTTTATTCCAGTTGCTAGATTTAGAATTCCTTGACTGGGCGATAAGATCTACACATTTCGGCCCATAGACATGAGTTTCGAGCGAGCACTTTTGAAAATTGTCAATCGTTTCCTAAAAGCTTCATGAATCCGAAAAAGCTACAATTTGTCCCTCGTCACTTGTCACTTGTCAAATTGTCGCTTGTCACTTGTAGTTTTCTCATGAAATCCACTCCAGTAGGGCAGTCATGCAGAACTGACGACTTCGAGAAATGCGAAAAAAACAGATGGAGAGGCAGAGCCATGGGGATGCGTTAACCGTGAGGGCAAGAAACAAGTCAAGAAGGGGAGCAGCTGGTTGGCGCATTGTCTTTTACTAACCGTCACTCAAAGCCTAACCCGCGCTCAGCCTCGCATGCGCCCCGCCCCGCAGTCCCGAGTAACCATGGGAAAGTTTTTGTCACGCAAATAAAAAAGAACCTACGATGGTGAGAATAGGGACGGAGTTGAACCGCTCGTGCTAAGCGAATTCGACAGCATGTCTCGATTCCTACTAGCTGTTGGATTCTCCCTGTGCCTGCTGACTGTTGTCAGCGCCGAGACTGGTACGTTGCATTAACAGATAAGACTGTCTTCTTTCAGAACTCGTATATCTTTGATCAATACTCGTACATGTCAAGTTGATGCGCAAACTGTTTCTCTGCAGTTTTCTTCACTGATGAGGCTACCCAGACAACATCTACTCAAACGACGGTAGCGTCTGGTGGCAGCCTGACCGAGTGCGTGCTGAAATGCAAGCTGCAATTTCTGAAGGGCTGCTCAGCTGCCGCCTTTGTGCCTGGGACTCAACAATGCCTCCTCGCGGACACAACTAATGCCGACTTTCCTGACGGAGTAGCTGTCCGAAAGCAAGCTGCGAGCACTCGTAAGAAGTTGAATGCGATGGCTGTTAAGTTTGGCTACGCTTTACTTTGCTTATTTAACCAAATCACTTGAGACCAATCGTTTTCCAAACAGAAAATACATGTAGCTGTTAATTTGTGCACAAACTTAGCAACCATATGTTGATTAATGTTCACCTTACTAAGAGTACGTGTATGTCATTATCCGCCACAACTGTGATATTTTAGAATACTTAATAGCAACTTAAAATGAGTGTACCAACCAAAAGTTATATTTTTGAGCACAGTTACATGTAGACTGCTCAATATATTACAGCTATTCTCTGTCGGCAACTAACGAATGAGTTCGAAAAGAATTCAATGACAACAGAGAATTGATTGCGATTATTTTTCAGAAGACCCAGTTCAAATCGAAGGCCGAACATTCAAAATCATTCAACACCGATCGAAGGGACTGCTCAGCTTCGGTCGCGGATGGACTGAGTATGAGGACGGCTTTGGAGATGAGACCGACTTCTGGATTGGTGAGCAGTAATGGATTGTCACCAGAAAGGAATACATGCCATAGTTAAGGTGTCATATCAAATACATTTTCAGGTCTGAGAAAAATTCACCAGCTGACCGGAAGCTCGCCGAAGCTTCTGCGAGTCGAGGCCGTCACCTGGTCGGATGAGCTGTACGTCTGCGAGTACTCCGGCTTCACGGTGGCCGATGCCAGCACGAACTATACCATGACCTACACTTTGTACCTGAGCGGCAGCTCCAACACGACCACCGACTCGCTTGCGGATAACAAAGGGAAGCAGTTCTCCACAATTGACCGCGACAATAACCAAATCAGTAGCTCCTGCTCTGCTGCGCGTGGCAACTCCGGTTGGTGGTTTAAAAGCTGCACAAAGTCCAACCCGAACGGAATTTATCACGCCTCTCCAGTGAATAATAATTTAAACTATATTTACTGGACAGGTGCCACAGGTGGCAGTGTGTTTACACTGAAGAGCATTCGACTCATGCTACAGCTGGCCTGAGTGCCCGAATCGGCGACTCTGCAGCAAGCAGCTCGAGATTTCGTTCAATAAGTCGCGAGTTTATCAAGGAACTTGACAAAAACAAACTGGTCGATAAAACAGAAATTGTTCTTCACACAGACATGCAACAGTTGCCCAGAAAATATTTTTTATCAATTTTTTAAAATAGGAGCTAAATCCGCAAAGTTTTAATTTTTCAAAATTATTTTCTTTTTAAATTTTGAGGTCTCTATTATAATTCCTTTCAAAAAAGCAAAGTTTAAAATAAAGCTAATAGTTCCCAGAATTTGAACTTCAACTGTCAACAGCAACAAATAACTTTTTCGTGTTTTTCTTGTCTCATTCTTTCTGTCGGAAGAAGAGTGCGTTAAATAAAATGCCTGGAGCAAGACGCTCAATCATTAGTGGGATCAAGCTATTGAAGAGACTGACTGTTCATTGTCCCTGGCCCAAAGAGGGGGAATTGTGGTCGAAATCAATCATTTCAACGGTTGCGCAAGCTTTCGACCCATAGGAAATAGCAGGTCTCATCAGACAAACACGGATACGAAGGATTCAGTGAGCATAGCAGTGGCTTTTACTAAAGGAAGGGGGCTGTGTGCACCTTGGCGCACTTCAAGCGAAATTGTCGCACAACCGACGAGGGGCATTGCTGCTCATTCTGCCGACTCCCCTGAGCAGGCACACAAACGCGCGGATAAGTGCGCAGTCATACGCACAGGCACACACTCAGATAGGAGTGCACAGCGGCCCTAACTTGGTAATCAAGGGCGTTAATTGCCCGAGCAGAGCCAAGCCGAGATTCCGATTTTTGCTCCAAATTAATTTGACTGCATTCGGAATCGAGCCTGGGCTCCTGGCACATCAGAGCGTCGCGCTAGACCACTCTATGGCCGCTCCACAGACCTCCATTTGGGCCATAGACAATAAGCAGCAAGTCTGCAATGGCTTGGTTCCCTCACTAAGTGTTAAATTGCCGGTTTTCCGAGGCTCAATTCGAAAATATAATGTTTGAATATTTGACAATATACAATAATTGATTACACCTGGCCTAAAAGCAGATGTGCAACCGACAGCTTAGCGCATCTGAAGGCTGCGTACGGCTGTTCAGTCCAAGGACTGGAGGGGGGGGGGGGTCACCACACACCCCCAATTACCCCAGCGAATGCTGCCACCCATTTTACTGCTGGGTAAACTGAAGCAATGCAGAGATTTAAGTGGTCTTTGCTTGCTCAAAGACACGAATTGTTCCAGTGGGATCGAGAATAGAACCTCGGATCTTTCAAGTCGTAAGTCCGACGCTTTAACCACTAGGCTGCGAGCTTCCAATAAGCAACTCTGTCAAAGCCTCTATATATCTTGTGAAAGCTCTATTAAGTAAAATTTATTTCAATGTCTCATGCAAACGACTCACCTGGTCAGTCTGGGCTCCGGACAGCGGCTCGCGCAGTCGCACCTGAACCTCAAGCCGGCCGCCAACCGCCTTTCTGCCATCCATGAGATCAATACCCCGGTGCAAGGTGCACTGGGTCTCCAGGTCCTCCAGCTTCATTGTGGCCGACCCCAGCAGGCCGTCCTTCTTCAGAAAGCCGCGCCGGTACATGACATCGAATTTCAATCCGCGAGTTTTGAACACCCGGGCGGTGCTACGCGCTTTGCGGTTCACCTCGAAGCGGGTGGCAAAATCGTAGCTGGGATTGGCGCTGGCCTTCACCCAGCCCGTGCTCTGCGTCAGCGGCGACTCCGTGCTGATTGGCAGCTCGATTTTCACCTGCGGGGGTTGGTGGAATCTGCATTGAATAGGGGATCAGGTTACACAGGATCTTGGACAAGCAAGTGGGATGGGGATGGCAAACCTACAGGTGAGATGGGGATGGCAAACCGGCAGGTGAGATGGGGATGGCAAACCAGCAGGTGAGATGGGGATATCAAACCAGCAGGTGAGATGGGGATGGAAAACCAGCAGGTGAGATGGGGATGGCAAACCAGCAGGTGAGATGGGGATGGCAAACCAGCAGGTGAGATGGGATGGCAAACCTACAGGTGAGATGGGGATGGCAAACCGGCAGGTGAGATGGGGATGGAAAACCAGCAGGTGAGATGGGGATGGCAAACCTACAGGTGAGATGGGGATGGCAAACCAGCAGGTGAGATGGGATGGCAAACCTACAGGTGAGATGGGGATGGCAAACCTACAGGTGAGATGGGGATGGAAAACCAGCAGGTGAGATGGGGATGGCAAACCAGCAGGTGAGATGGGGATGGCAAACCGGCAGGTGAGATGGGGATGGAAAACCAGCAGGTGAGATGGGGATGGCAAACCAGCAGGTGAGATGGGGATGGCAAACCAGCAGGTGAGATGGGGATGGCAAACCGGCAGGTGAGATGGGGATGGAAAACCAGCAGGTGAGATGGGGATGGAAAACCGGCAGGTGAGATGGGGATGGCAAACCGGCAGGTGAGATGGGGATGGCAAACCTGCAGGTGAGTTGGTGAGGAGGGTATGGCCATTGAGGAGCAATACCTTACCTGAGTCTCCAGATCTGACTCCTTAAAGCCTTCAGGCAGCGGCAGGCTGATGCCATTGAGCACTTTTACTTCAAGCGTGTTCTCCCCCAGATCCGGGTTGCACCTGACTGCGCTGACACTCTGCCAGATGAAGTTGAACTTCGGCGGCGGCCGCTTCAGCCGGCGCTGGCCCAGCAGGTAGTCCAGATCTGCGGTGGCGCTGCGGCCCAGCTTCGCCCAGCGGTCAGCAGTGGCGATTTGGCCCATGGATTTGAAGCGCCTGGCGTTCTCCTCGGCCAGGGCCAGCTTCTCCTGCGGGGGGAGGGGGCGGGCGTCCCAGAGTCACTTCAGAGTCGTTGCAGGTAGCACAGGTAAAATACGAAAGAAGTGACTTAATTTAAACGACACTTGGTGCCAATTTGAGAAACTGTTTATTGTCTGAGACTCTTGTCTGAGACTCTGTCTGAGACGTTTCTATAACGACTTTTGAGGACGTATCTGATTGGTATTTGAGACGTCACTTTATTGAATTAGAATCGCATTTCGCATTTATAACAACTCGATTTATTCTACTTGAGAAATGGCTCTTTAGCGATTCTTGTTGCGGTAAGACGATACTTTTAATGGGGAGACGAGAGAGAGAGTGAGAGAAGAGAGGGCGAGAGGAGAGGATTAGAGGAGAGGGGAGGGACAGGGGAGGGTGAGAGGAGAGGGGAGGAGACAGGGGATGAAGAGGAGAGGGGAGGGGACAGGGGAGGGTGAGAGGAGAGGGGAAGAGACAGGGGAGGGTGAGAGGAGAAGGTGAGAGGGAGGGTGAGAAGAGAGGGGAGGAGACAGGGGATGGAGAGGAGAGGGGAGGGGACAGGGGAGGGTGAGAGGAGAGGGGAGGAGACAGGGGATGAAGAGGAGAGGGGAGGGGACAGGGGAGGGTGAGAGGAGAGGGGAAGAGACAGGGGAGGGTGAGAAGAGAGGGGAGGAGACAGGGGATGGAGAGGAGAGGGGAGGGGACAGGGGAGGGTGAGAGGAGAGGGGAAGAGACAGGGGATGGAGAGGAGAGGGGAGTGGACAGGGGAGGGTGAGAGGAGAGGGGAGTGGACAGGGGAGGGTGAGAGGAGAGGAGAAGGCGAGAGGGGAGGATGAGAGGAGAGGGGAGGGGACAGGGGAGGGTGAGAGGAGAGGGGAAGAGACAGGGGAGGGTGAGAGGAGAAGGCGAGAGGGGAGGGGACAGGGGAGGGTGAGAGAAAGAGAGAAATAGGAGTATCACTTTTGCGAATAATAAATCAGGAAGTGGATGCCTAAAACAGAATCAAATGCCAGAGGACAAAGGAGAGAAGGTCAAGGGTGCATTGAGTCTTTTCAAAGCAGAGGTTGCAAGCTTCAGGCCTGCATAACAAGTACAAAAGCGACGCGATACCTTGAGTGTCTTCTCCAGCGCGTCGTACACCGCCTCGGGATCTTTCAAAGCGTTGCCCTGCAGTTCCTTGGGCAGCTCGGACACTTCGCAGATGACAGCAGCGGATGGCGCAGCGGCGGGGGCGGCGGCAGCGGCAGCCGGTGCGGCAGATTCGCCAGGCAGAGGAGGCAGCTGAGCCAGGTCAACAGGCAGGCCAGCTTGAGCAGCCTGCAGCATCGGTTCGCAGCCTCTGGCGTAGCCCAGCATTCGCTTGGCGGTGGCCATGTCGCCAGTTCGCTTAGCCTGAAACCAATTTTGCTACTGATAGTAATACGCAACGGGTTTCACTTGCTGTAGAGTCGCTACAGATTCCAGGTGGATTCTACATACAGGCTGTAAGAAAGCAGGGCTGAATAGAGACTTGTTGTAAGCGTATGTGCCAACGGCCCAGGCTCGATTCCAAGTGCAGTCACATTAATATGAAGCTAAATTAGAATCTCGGCTTGGCTCTGCGCGTGAAAATGGATGTCCTTGAGGGCCAACCCCAAGGCTCAGTGAAGTCTACATGTCTATAACGATTAAGAAAAGTTAGGGCCGCTGTACACTCCTGTGTGACAGTGTGTGCCTGTGCGTATGACTGCGTACGCATCCGCGCGCTTGTGTGCCTGCTCAGGGGAGTCGGCCAGAATGGGCAGCAATGCCTCTCGCCGGTTGTGAGGCAACGCCACTTAAAGTGCGCCAGGGTGCGTCAAGCCCCCTGCCTCTAACTATAACTAGCCCTGAGCATGCCTGAGCACATAAAAGTACACCAATACTGTAGACCAGGCTCTCACCTGCACAGCGGCCAGTTTATACTGCTGCTGTCGCTGCATCAGCACCCGCAGCTGGGCGCCCGCCTTGCCGCCCATGGCTGTTGCTGCTGCGGCGGCAGCGGCGCCAGCAGACGCTCCAGACGATCCGGCAGATTTTGCGGCAGCAGCCGGAGCGGCGGCTGGCAGCGGGCCAAAGCCAGGCGGAGGCGGCAGAGAGGAGAAGTCGTAGCCTGCGGCAGTCGGACCGCCCGCTCGCACGGCTGCGACAGCCTCAGCGTACTGCGACAGAATGCGGCCCATGCGCCGGGCCTTGCCGGAGTCGCCGGCCTCCTGCGCCTTCGTCTGCAGCTGCTTGTAGGCCGCCTGGCGGGCCGCCAGCTCCCCGGCGAGGCCTCCGCCAGAGGCGCTGGGTTTCGCTGCCGCAGGTTGAGCAGCCGGTTGCTGCTGTTGCTGCTGCTGAGGCGGCTGAGCTGCTTGAGGGGCCGGTGGCTTCGGTGTCAGCGGCGGCGGAGGTCCGGGCACGTCGTCGGGATCGACAGTTTCGCCGCCTTGAACGGCCTTGACCGCCTCGTCGAACTGGCGGTGCACGCGGAGCAGCTCGAGCGCCTCCTCGGTCTGGCCAGCGGATTTTGCGGCAGCGGCGGCCGCGCGGTACTCGCGAGACCGCTGCTCAAGCAGGGCCACCATCTTCGGGCCGCCCACGCCAGTTGAAGCGGCAGGCGGCGCCGCCGGGCCCGGGTTGACATAATCCAGCACCGCCTGCTGCACTTTGGCCGCCTGAGACTGCGGCTGAGACGGCTGCGGGGGCTTCGGAGGCTGGGGCGGCAGCGAGTCCACGTCAACAGGGCGACCGCTGCGAGCATCAGTCATGGCTGAGTTCAACGTCTGCACGTTGCGCTCCAACCGGCGTCGTTTCGACGGGTCTTCGGTGGCGGCCAGCAGGCGCTGGTAGCCGGCGAGGCGTTCGGAAATCAGAGCGGACAGGTCCGGCTTCGGCGGCGAAGGCTGCCGCGGCGGTGGCGGTGGCTGGGGCGACTTTGAAGGCGAGCGGCCGGGTGATGGCGAACTACCGCCCAGGTAGGCCTGTGGCATGAAATATACGAAGGGTGTCCCAGAAGTACAAGCTGTGTCACTCTGGTTAATTTGTTTATATTGGCCAAGTAGTCCAAGGACTGGGGGGGGGGGTCCAAGGACTGAATGTGCCCTACTGCGTATCAACATGTCTCGATGTGTCCTAAAGCATTACAAAGTGCCGCCTTAAGATTGACATCTGTTTCGGATTCTGTTGATTTATCAAGTTCTCTATCTTACTATAGCTTTTTGCGTTCAAGTTCAGAAAACTTGCGTTCAATTTAAGATCGCGCTGAGTTGAAATAACAATTTAACTGACAGACAGATCGCAGGAAGGATCGAACAGCGATCAAAGATGAAAGGTCTCTAACATGAACAAAGGCAAAGTCTATGGTTCTCAAACTGAACGCTAAAACGGTTTCGGCCCACAGCGAGACCCCATTTTTTACCATAGACATCTCTGCCAGCCGCCACTTGCAGCCAATGTGGCCATGCTCACTTCAAATTCTTAAATTGAGTGCAATTGAACTCCTAGACTTTTTTGACCCTCAATAACCATCTTTGGCCCCTCTGCCTCTCCAGTGGATGTCTGTCTACCATGATTTTTCCATGGAGGAAAGAATAGAATGGAGTGCTAATCTGAGCCAGTTATTTTTATCTCGCTCGATTTTCGCTTTTAACATCCCTTTCCCCCCGTTCCTTCCTATTGGCTGAAAGCATATTTTGATGCGAGCTCATACTATGCTGGGACAGACCTTTCAGAGGGGAACGAAAACGAAAACGAGACGAAAAATACTTTGTCTATGGCAGTCACGAGCCAATAGGAAAGAACGGGGGGAAAGGGATGTTAAAAGTTCAGATCGAACGAGATAAAAAATAACTGGCTCAGATTAGCACTCCATTCTATTCTTTCCTCCATGGATTTTTCCCACAGACTATCATAACCGTTACTTTAAAAGTAGAAAGCATGCATCTTTTTATTGATTTCAATTTAACAGTCTTGATTGACGGAAATGATATTGATATAATTAGATAGTTGTTTAACGGAGGATATTTTTAATGAAAATCAGTTTCATTAAGAAAATTTGATGGAGTTCGGTTTAACGGAGAGGATCTCGATGATTTTTACGGTTTCACTGAGAGGATTTTTGATGGATTTTAGTTTCATGAAGAAAATTTGATTGTAATGATTGTAGTCATTTTTGTGATAGGTCAGAGATAAAGTTGGGGGGGGGGTTTGCATACGCCCATTCAAGTTATTATTTCAGTAATTTCAGTAATGGAGGAGGCGGGTAACAAATTTCAATTGGTTTTATTGTCGAGCACCTTCAGTTAGCTAGATAAGAGAGTAGAGAGAAGTAAAAACAGAAAAGAGGAGAGATGATAGAAAAGAGAGTAAAGAGATTAGAGATGACAGATGGGAGAGAAGAGGGGAGTGAGGTGGGAATGAAGAGGGAGAGAGAAGAGAAGAGGAGAGAATAGAGAGTAGAGGGAAGAAACGAGAGAGCAGGAGAAATGAGATGAGAGATAGCAGAGAGGAGACAGGAGAGATGAGAGGAGGGATAAAAGAGTACAGAGGAAATAGGAGAGAGGAGAGAGAAGAGAGGAAAGAGACGAGAGGAGAAAGTAATGAGGAGAAAGAATAGGATAAAGATGAGAGCGCAGAGAGGAGAGATGAGAGATGAGAGACAAGAGATGAGAGAGCAAAGAGGAGAGAGCAGACAGGAGGCTGGGTCTGGAGCAAACAGGGAAATTAAGATATGGTATTTGAAAACGTTTTGTATAGGAATTGGAGACGATTTGGAAGATGGGATTTAAGTCATGGAATTTCAGCTGATGGATTTCAGGGCATATAATTCCGGTAATGGGAGTTCTTCCCCTAATCCCCTTTCTCCTCCGAAGGAGGAGTTCCACTCGTGTGATGACGAAGCTCTATTGAAAATGTATGCAGACATGATTATTGAGCCACAGCATTGGCTGCCGACTTGTACTTGTGTAGTTGACAGAGAGAAATTGAGGGGTGGTGATCTGTCTCTACTCAATCCAACGCGCACTCGAATTATTCCACAACCCCTACCTGAAGCTCATTAAGCAGTTCGGGATCATTCTCATCAACGTCGATGTCATCATCGTCCGGCAGATCGTCATCGGCAGCGGCAGCCAGGGGCCGCGTCTTGGCCTTCGCGGCGGCGGCGGCGGCAGCAGGTGCTCGGCGCTTCTCTGGCGACGGCGTGGAGCTGTTACCACCGCCGAGCAGGTCGTTCAGCTCGGCCTCAAGGTCCGCGTCCTCTTCAACTCGGCCGTAGAGGCCCTCTTCGATCTGCTGCTGAGAGTTCAGGCCCAGGCCGCCCAGCAGGTTGGCCGTCATCTCATTCTTGGTGGGCTTGCGGCCCGCCATGCTGCAGGCGGCAGGCGGGTAGGGGCGATTCTTGATAGGGTAGAGGCGATTCTTGAGCGGGTAGGGGCGATTCTTGATAGGGTAGAGGCGATTCTTGAGCGGGTAGGGGCGATTCTTGATAGGGTAGGGGCGATTCTTGATCGGGTAGGGGCGATTCTTGAGTGGGTAAGGGCGATTCTTGATAGGGTAGGGGCAATTCTTGATCGGGTAGGGGCGATTCTTGATCGGGTAGGGGCGATTTTTGAGTGGGTAGGGGCGATTCTTGAGCGGGTAGGGGCGATTCTTGAGCTGGTAGGGGCGATTCTTGATAGGGTAGGGGCGATTCTTAATCGGGTAGGGGCGATTTTTGAGTGGGTAGGGGCGATTCTTGATCGGGTAGAGGTGATTCTTGATCGGGTAGGGGCGATTCTTGATCGGGTAGGGGCGATTCTTGATAGGGTAGGGGCGATTCTTGAGTGGGTAGGGGCGATTCTTGATCGGGTAGGGGCGATTCTTGAGCGGGTAGGGGCGATTCTTGATAGGGTAGGGGCAATTCTTGATCGGGTAGGGGCGATTCTTGATCGGGTAGGGGCGATTCTTGAGCTGGTAGGGGCGATTCTTGATCGGGTAGGGGCGATTCTTGAGCGGGTAGGGGCGATTCTTGATAGGGTA
>NIVC01000414.1:387500-567500 GCA_002269645.1 Macrostomum lignano | reverse complement strand
CTCTATGATCAGTAGAAAAATTTTAATTTACAAGGGGTATAAAATAGAAAATTTCGTTGTGTCAAAAAAGTATAAAGCTGTGCGAAGAATAATTTATAAGGCACTTGTAAATATTCGCAAATTTAAGATACTACTTGAAGTGCGAGTTTTAGTAGTATCTCAAAAAACTCGATTAAAGAATAAGAGTTTGGTCTTTTTTTAAGAATATTGGTTTAGCACTAATCTTAATAGAATACTGAGCTTTTGAGTCGGTGTACTTTACTAACAAACCTGTAAAGTATGTGCACTTTTACTATTATACTATCTGATCTGTCAGGTGACAGTTCATTATGTACTTTTAAAATCGATACATGAGCTGACAAACAACCCTGTGTACTTTAGAACGACGCGACACTATCGGAGTAATCAATGTGTACTTTTACATGTCTATAAAGTACATGTACTTTTATGGCGTAATCCAGTCTATCAAGTATTTGTACTTTCTGCAAGACTATCCGAGCTGTCAAACAAGCATTACGCATCAGACGTTGGCTTCCTCGCAGGCGTCAATCCATTCGCTGTAGACATCGATAGGCTCAGTCAGGTAGTTGATGCTAGTCTGGAAGTCTTCTAGACAGACTCGACAGGACACGCTGCCCACTCTGGCCTGCTTGTTGCTGAGGAGTTTTGGGGGTGGGGGTAAAACCATCTTGCCAGCTCAATCACTATTAATAAAATGATAAAACTCACAGTTTCACTTCGCAAGATTTCTCGTGATTGCAGAACGGGCAGTTGAACTGCACATCCAGCGGCACAATCATTTTTGCTTTGGGCGGCGGCTTGCGCGCCTTTCTGCGCCGGCCCATCACGGCAGGAATGGAGAGCATGTACTTTGTTTATATGAGGTCCAACTGACACCAAGGACTACTAAAGTACATCTTGATCCTGCATGTACCCTCTATGTGCCTTGGAGGTTGGGCCTCATGGCTGTGATCCGCATGGCAATCTACATAGTGGCGCGAGAGCTCGATGCATTTACTAAATCCGGTAAAAGTACATTTTAAGGATTACGCCTACAACAAAAATGAAATAAGGATAAAACACTTAATAGAAATTTGACTACAATTTATTTTTTCCATTCTTTTTCAACAACACAAGCTACTACTGTAAAAGCGGCAGTCAAGTACAATGTTGTTGGCAATCAAGCAACAGCAAATGGAAGAAGACTTCTTAAAGACCAAAAGGGTGTTGAAGATAAAATGCACAATTTGACTTTTGTGTTTATTGGGGATGCCATAGATAAAGGAACAGAAATTCGGTTTTAATAAGTGTAGGGATTTACAGGCCCATGCTTTTCATTCAGTTTTATCTAATCGGCTGTCTGTCTGTCCGCATGTCTGTTGGTCTGTCTGCCTGTCTGTCTGTCTGTCAGTCAGCCAGTGTCTGCCTGTCAGTCAGTCAGTCAGTCAGTCAGTCAGTCTATCAGTCAGTCAGTCAGTCAGTCAGTCAGTCAGTCAGTCAGTCAGTCAATCAATCAGTCAGTCAGTCAGTCAGTCAGTCAGTCAGTCAGTCAGTCAGTTAGTCAATCAGTCAGTCAGTCAGTCAGTCAGTCGTCTGTCTGTCTATCTGTCTGTCTGTCTGTCTGTCTGTCTGTCTGTCTGTCTGTCTGGTCTGTCTGTCTGGTCTGTCTGTCTGTCTGTCTGTCTGCCTGTCTGTGTATAATTTTGAGCGTGTGAAAGTTTATACCCCCGTATATCCATGGCAACAACTTAACACACACAAACTCTATAATAGAGTTTCAGTTTCCCCACTAATTTTTCCCCGAAATCAACTGCAGAGCCCGACGCTTCAAATCGTCCAGCCGTTTGGCTTCGGCTGCTGCCGCCGCTGCCGCAGCTGATTTGGACTTGACCGCATCGCCCTGAGCTTCAGGCTCTTCTTCATCAACCACAGACTCGCGCATCTCAGCCTCCTCTGCTACATCATCTTGAATCTCTTCATGTTGCTCCCGCACTGCCTCAGCTTCGGCATCTTCGACGGGCGGCATCGTCGGGAACCTCAGCAGCAGTTCAGAGTCGCCGAAGTCGCCGCGGCCAAGCCTCAGTCGGGCTGTCCTGGCAGCTGACGATCGCTGCTGCTGCTGCTGAAGCAGGCTTCGCTTCAGCTGACCGTGCAGCATCAGAGGATGCCGCCGAGCTGGAGCACCAGCTGCCGTCAAGTTGGGAGTTGCAATGAGCATGCAGGCGATGGGGCAGGCGGAGTGCTTGAGGCTGAGCAGCTGGCGAGGCCCGGGCAGGTCACGATCAGCACGCGGCCCCGGCTCGAGCCTACGGCTAACCGATCGGACAAAGGCGAGATCGCGACGGCGACAGCGTCGCCATCTTCAGCTGGCCAGAGCCGCTGGGTGGCCAGGCGGCTTTCGGTGCTGCAGGCATCGCCTTGGAGGCTCTGCTGGTGAGGCTGCAACTGCGACTGCTGCAGCAGAGGCCTCATCATGCAGACCCGGATGGCCAGGCCAGCTGAGCAGCCGAAGTAGGCGTGGGTCAGGGTGGCGTCGCCGCTGAGGGGTGGCTGCGGCAGCAGCAGCTGCAGCAGGCGGCTGCCAGTGGAGCAGCAGAACAGGCTTACCTGATGAAGGAGGCAGGCAAATGGCTTGGGGACTCAGGATGCCGATATTAAACGTTCCTCTTGAGTCTGCTCTAAGAGACTCGGGTTTATGACCCTAAGGTCTAATATATGGATCTGGGAGGCTACCTAGCAACTGAGGATATGGGAGGCTGGTGGCCCAGCAACTGAGGATCTGGGAGGCTGGCCCAGCAACTGAGGATCTGGGAGGCAGTGACCAAGCAACTGAGGATCTGGGAGGCAGTGACCCAGCAACTGAGGATCTGGGAGGCAGTGACCCAGCAACTGAGGATCTGGGAGGCAGTGACCCAGCAACTGAGGATCTGGGAGGCAGTGACCCAGCAACTGAGGATCTGGGAGGCTGGCCCAGCAACTGAGGATCTGGGAGGCAGTGACCCAGAAACTGAGGATCTGGGAGGCTGGCCAAGCAACTGAGGATCTGGGAGGCTGGCCAAGCAACTGAGGATCTGGGAGGCTGGCCCAGCAACTGAGGATCTGGGAGGCTGGCCAAGCAACTGAGGATCTAGGAGGCTGGCCCAGCAACTGAGGATCTGGGAGGCAGTGACCCAGCACCTGAGGATCTGGGAGGCAGTGACCCAGCAACTGAGGATCTGGGAGGCTGGCCAAGCAACTGAGGATCTGGGAGGCTGGCTGGCCCAGCAACTGAGGATCTGGGAGGCAGTGACCCAGAAACTGAGGATCTGGGAGGCTGGCCAAGCAACTGAGGATCTGGGAGGCAGTGACCCAGCAACTGAGGATCTGGGAGGCTGGCCAAGCAACTGAGGATCTGGGAGGCTGGCCAAGCAACTGAGGATCTGGGAGGCTGGCCTAGCAACTGAGGATCTGGGAGGCAGTGACCCAGAAACTGAGGATCTGGGAGGCTGGCCAAGCAACTGAGGATCTGGGAGGCTGGCCAAGCAACTGAGGATCTGGGAGGCTGGCCAAGTAACTGAGGATCTGGGAGGCTGGCCAAGCAACTGAGGATCTGGGAGGCTGGCCAAGCAACTGAGGATCTGGGAGGCTGGCCAAGCAACTGAGGATCTGGGAGGCTGGCCAAGCAACTGAGGATCTGGGAGGCTGGCCAAGCAATGGCTCTAGTCAGGGATCTAACATTTGATCAACTATGATCAACAAAAACCCACCGGAGCAACACCTTAAACAGAGCCCCAAAGCCCACAGCTCGCACCTGGCCATTAGCAGCCCAGGCGGCCAGCATGCAGTTATGCGGAGCCGCACCGATCGGCCGCACGCCGACAGCCGGGCACATGGCAGCCACCCAGCTGTGCAGCGGTCGCAGAGCGGAGGCACCGCCGCTCCCGGCCGCCAGCTGCAGCTGGGCGCTGTTCAACGCCAAGCCGGAGTCCCACAGACAGACTAAACCGTCATCACCTGATGAGGCCAGATAGTGGGGAGGCTGCGACCAGGCCAAACAGCGAATGCGGCGATGATGTGAGCCAGACAGCACTGACAGCAGGTCACCTGTGCTGGCGTGCCACACCTGAGGGAGGGGGGAGCGGGTGAGATGTGCTCTTGAGTCTTCTTTTAGTCTTGAGATTTTGAGTAGGATTTGAGAGATTTTAGGTAGGATTTAGATTTCAGGTAGGATTTGGGAGATTTTAGGTAGGATTTGGGAGATTTCAGGTAGGATTTGGGAGATTTCAGGTAGGATTTGGGAGATTTCAGGTAGGATTTGGGAGATTTCAGGTAGGATTTGGGAGATTTCAGGTAGGATTTGGGAGATTTCAGGTAGGATTTGGGAGATTTTAGGCAGGATTTAAGAAATTTTAGGCAGGTTTTGGGAGATATTAGGAAAAATTTGGCGAGTTTATTATCAAGTTTAAAAAAGGTAAAACGGTGGGTCGCAGACTGTCAAGTTGAGGTTTTCAAGATATTTTTAACTACTAAAATGGAATTATATATGACGTTTACGAATGCTGGACGACAGAATATAAATAATTTTAATGACATAATTTTGTACAGGTATTTATTCGAGGTTGCAGCCTAGTGATCAGAGCGTTGGACTCCCATCTAAAAGGTTGGTGGTTCGATTCTCGACCCACTCAGAACAATTTGTGTCCTCGAGCAAGATGCTTAATTGATTCAGTTTACCCAGCTGTAAAATGGGTTCCAGCATTAGCTGGGGTTACTGAGGGTGTGTGTGGAGTCCCCCAATCCCCCCCCCCCAGTCCTTGGACTAAACAGCCATACGCAGCCTACAGGTGCACCGTGGAATGGCTTTGGCTGAGCTGTCGGTTGCCCAATTGGGGCAGGTGTAATCAATTACGAGCGTATTATTATTATAACGTAGCACTAATTAGATGACGAAGCACCTGAGTGTCTTAACACGTTGAGGTTACTCTAACCTTTTACCCGCAGCATCTGTGACTATGTCATACTTTTAATTCAACATTTAAGACTGCTCAAGCCTCCTAGCCTCACCAGAATCCGCTCGCCCAGAGCAGCAGCACAGATTTCGCCGCAATCAGTGAACGCCAAAGATGTGGCCTGACTGGGAAGAACGATTCGCCTGTGCTGTTGCTGCTGCTGTTGCTGCATCTGCCAGCAGGAGATCAGTGGTTTACCAGCAGCAGCAGAGAACACGGTGCCATAGTCTGCTGCACAGCACAAACTGCCAGGCACCGGTGGCTCAGTCTGACGGCACTGATTCAGTTGGGTGCCGCTTTGTAAATCGTAGCAGCTGGTTTGGCTGCCCCCGGCGGGTCCCGAGTCGCTTACAATGAGCTGCATGCAATCAAGTTTGAATCTTTTTTAAGGGACTATTATGGGAACTATGGCCTTAAACATTTTAGTTAACTATACTTAGCTAATAATACTTATATGGATACTTGATTTTATTTGATTTTAAAGTGCTTTGTAAATGGTGAGTGCAGGCTGCCTTAAAAGTCTGCTTTCACTTTAAATAGTATGTCTTTATGTAAATTAAGTATTCAACTAAATGTAATACCAAATTAATTTAGATTATGCATGAGCAAAAACCAGCCAGAATTAAGTCTTGGAATGACATTATCTGACAATGTAAGCATTTTGAAGGGGTTGCATAAGAGAACACACACAGTGGTGTTCATAATAAATGGTGTTCTTTTATATGTGAAATATATGCTCTTTATTAAATAAAACATAGGTTTAATAGCTACAATAACTTCATTTGTTACTATCAGTTTGTGTCAATCAATAGTAAGACTGAGCATTACCATCCATGATTATTGATTCATAACATAGTTAGGTCTCCAACATAACAATGTATAGGCTAAGATATAATAAATAAATAATAGCTATGTACTACATAATAGCTTTTGTGATTTCTTGAAAAATTTACTAATAAAACATTGTATTGGTTTTCACTCTAGGGATTATGTTAAGGCTATCCTTCACTGCTAACTTATTGGAGCTAGGTTTTTGTAGTATATAGGTGCTATAGCATCCTAACTTTCATTTAGATACATTGGATTTTAAATACCTTCACACCTATTAGAATTAGCAATTAGTGGGAACAATAATAATATTAAATTTGAAAGAAAATCCTAAAGCCAAATTGAATGATTTTTGTTTGAATGAAAATATCAAATAATTTTTTTGAAATTTGAAGATTTTTTAATCTAAAATATAGAGCTATACTCTATAAAAGAGATATAGACCAGACATGCGCAACCTTGGGAATCACTTGGCTGTTTCTATTGGTATCACATACATGTAAGTCGCTATTGGCTGAGAACAGTCATGTGACTACTATTCTATCCAATAGTGACTTACATGTGTGTGTTGCCAATAGAAATGGCCAGGTGAATCCCTAGATTGTGCCCAAGCATGATCTAGACCTTTATTGGAATAAGTGGAAAAAGATGTTCAACCATCTTGGAAAATCTTGGATCTTAAAAATTTTTGGAATTTTCTAGTGACATGTTGCAGCTAGAGTTGAAGCAGATGGTTTTGGGTAAACGGCAAGAGTAACTATGACTGTCTTATAAAGGCTAAATGCATCATCATCTAATTAGTACTACACCTATATTTGGTGCAAAGGTTAACATGTTTTGCTTTGTGTTGTATTTTTGAGCTACAATTTTAGACCCCATGTCATATATCTATAGGTTTTCTACACTTATTCCAATAGGGATCTAGACCACTCAATAACTTGGGAAACCTAAAACTTAAAAGCCTACTAGAGCTATTGATTTGATAAGTGGAGGTAGAGCAATAGATTCTTTTAGAAATAAATAAATGTTGCTAGTTTTAAAGCTTTTGTGAGGGGAGCTTTAAAGTCACATAAGTTGTTGTTGTTGTTAAACAAGGTGGGTAGCCTAGGGGCTCCCACAGATCAGCCTAGGGAAGGGCTCTGCTGCTAGATCTGTGTGGCCATACTGCTAGGGGCATATAGCCCAAGAGGCCATGATTGGGACCAGGGCCTAAAGGCCTAGATATACCTAACTGGGGCTACTAGCTCAAACCTATAGACTAAGGCACTGCCAACACAAAGTGGAATCAGGGACAGTGCTAAGACCAAGTCCACTCAAGCCACCCCCAGCAGACAAATCCTGAAAGTGCACAAAAAAGATTAGAAAAGCTTTGGAATAATACTAAAAGTGGTCTAAGAGTGAGGAAACCCCAAAGTCTATAGAAAAGGCTTAATTTTGAAGTGAGTCTAGGCAGCCTATTTACCAAGGGCAAGTATCTTATCAACCCTATTGGAATAAATGTCGAAAACACATAGATATATACATGCTTTAGAAAAAGAGTCAAATTATTTTACAGCACTTTATGATTATTAGAAATGTTCCAAAAGAGCATTTTGTTGAAATCAAAATTGGCTAACTTTCCAAAATTGAAATTGAAATTTTCCAAAATCAATTTCAGAAAAACAAAGTTTAGTATGACTAACATTGACTTTTTTACTTTTGATTTACTGCTAATGCAAAATGAAATACATGTATATGTAGCAGAAATTAGTTTATTTTTGGCCACTTTTTAGACAATTCCAAAATTTTGACCTTTTAATTTTTTAAATCAAAATTTGCTCTTAAAAATTCCTAATTTAGGAAAATTGAAATTCAAATTTTGGAATATGTCTAAGCATTATAAATTACAAGTGTATATGCCAGTGCACATGGGCAATGCAGTACACATGTAGGTGCTATATGCCTATGCTTGCGCTATACTTTAGAAAATTTTCAAAAGTGCACTGGACACCATCTGCAGTTTTACAACTTTTTTCCTATAGGGCTTATCAAGAGGTAAAGATGCTATAGAAACCTTCCTATAAGGCTGCAAGCCTCAAGGCTTTTTCACTATAGAGCTCTAAACAATTTTGGATATAAGGGCCAAGCCAATGGGTTAGGGAAGGGCACAAAGGGCAAGAGGAACCCAGACTCAGCCTAGGATTAGTTAGTTAGGGACTCAAGCAATAAGATTTTTGATGTCACATGTTGTTGTTAGGATAATAGGGGCTTCAATTATAGTAAGATTAATATTTTCACTTTCAATGCAAAGGGAGCTCTTAAGTCCATAGGATTGGGGCTTTAACAAAAGAGATTCTAATGCTATATAACCATTGTAGTTAAGATGAGATCATGAGAATTGCCTTAAAAAATTTCTTATTTAGCTTTTTCTGTCAAGATTTACTTATGATGAATTTTGTTTAGAAGCAAAATGCCTGCCAAGTTTTCCTGCAATGCTTTTTTCTTGTAAAAGATTTAGCCAAATAACAAATATTGTCTGCATTGCCCCTCCTATGCTTAATTAGGGCCTAGTCTTCAAAAAAGGGATTTGTCCAATCACAACATATTAATAACAATAGCATATCCAATGCATTTTTGTAAGTTTTCATTTCTATATATATCCAAAAGTATATTGGCAAGCTATTAATTAAAGTATATGTCATGTTACTTTGTCCCAAAAATCTACTTATAAAGATTTAGCCCTATTTAGGCATTAGGAGGCAACATAAACAAAATCTGCTTCCTGGAAAAATGCACTATGGCAAGCATTGCAGGCAAACCCTAGTGAGAAAAACTTGGCAAACAATTCATTTATAGGCAAATCTCAACTAGAAAAGCTTAGTGGGCAATTTGTCTGCAGGTAATTCTTATAGACCTAGTTGGGATAATGAGGGCTAAAGTTGAAATAAATAAAACAAACAAATAAACTACCTAGTGTTTGCCACTATAAAAGAATGCTAAATTATAAAAAATAGAAATCTTTTGTTGTTTCAATCTTCTTGGGAACCAACTGATAAGCAAGCCATCACTCTCACAGATCTTGTTAAGATTTGGAAAATTTATTTCTTTAGTTGTTTAAACATTACAAGATTATATATAAAAGAAAGGGATAATATAAGAGTAGAGATAGATGTGAAAGGGAAGAGAAAAGAGGGAAAGAGGGGAAAAATAAGAGGAAATAGGAGAGATGAGAGATGAAGGGATAGAATAAGAAGAAGAAATAAAAAAGAAGGAAAAAGGAAAGTAAAAAAAGAAAAGGGGATCATAGAAAGAAAAGGGAAAAATTCCTATCATAGCCAATGGCCATTATCATAGATAGCAATATTATCTGGCATGGATTGGCCCTTGCAGTGGCAGGTGCAGTCTGATAGAAGAAAGGGCAATCTAGTATGATTTAGACCTTGGCTACAATAAGGATGAGAAGAGATAGGGAATGGGAGAAAAGCAAAAAAGGAAAAAAAGAAAAAGGAAAAGAAGATATAAAAAAGAAAGAAAAAATATAATTGTTAAAAAAGGCAACTGCAGATCAGAAAAGTAACAGTCAAAAAGGTAACTGTCATAATATATTAATTAGAATTACAAGTCTACATGTATCAGACTTTAGTGTTAAAATGTATGAGTAGGCCTAGCAATATTAAATGTGTGATCTACTATATGATTCTTAGCTGACTAGTTAAAAAGCTTAATGAATATCAATAGAGCTAAAAAGAAGGCAGAACATAGCAAATGATGAACATTGAGTCTGGCATCTATTGAAAGCAATAATAATTGGAAACAAGATACTTGAGTTCTAAGGAGAACTCTAAGGAAATTTCCAAGGAGATGCCTTAGTAGTCCTTAGTGCATTACAGTAATTGACATGTATGCAGAATACCAATACAAGTCTAAAAGTATATTTTAACTACTTATAGGCCTACATTCTAATAAATGTACATTTTTAAAAATATAAGACTATATATATATAAACTTGTAATTGTTGGCTATTGCCCTTTTGATCTGTTGCCTTTTTGATTAGTTCCAAAGAAAAACAATCAAAAGGTGATCAACATCAAATTAATAAACATTAAATGCCATAGATATATTTTGTATTGCTTATACTATATAATACTATCAATTGCAATAAGAGGTCTCAACTTTTTATTTAATGATATTCTTACTAAGTCATTAGCTAATAATATATTATAAAACAAAAGCAAAAATTTATTCAATTACAAAAATTACTAGGGAATTCTTGAACTTTAGGTATGTAAAATAGGAATGAATCCTATCAAAAAAGGTTGCTTGTGCCATGCGCCTGAACTATTCCTATCAAATAAGTTTATTTGTACTGTGTACTGCAACTTTAAAAAAAAACAAAAATCAATAATTTTCCATTTGAAAAATATCAATAAAACTTGTATTTGAACCTGTTTCATAGAAAATGCAATGTTAACATAAATTAATTAAAAGCCATCAATATATTGGCAAACAAAAAGTGCTAATAACAAGAAGTTATATACTTGTACATGCTACATTTTTGTTAGATAAAATATTGTTTTATTAAAAGTTTTTTTCTTGCACCAAATTGTGCCAATTTTTTGTCCTGCACCATACTGCACTGGATTTATCTTGCCTACTTTTGCATTGGAATGCACCAGCACAGCACACATCCAACCTCCTTTTGTGCTAGAATTTTCTATGAAAAAGGCCATCTTCTTAAACATGGATAATAAATAGCAATAGGCCTATAATTATAAATGGGACTCAAGTCAGATCATAAATATTATAAAGGTAAGTTCTAGGTTAAAAATATATAAATTTTCTTAAAGACTTAATTTATAATTAAGGACTTTATTGATACTTTTTGGCACCTAGCAGATTAGTTTTCAATTGGGCATTATTAGGGTTTTAGACCTAAAAATAAATGCCATATGGCCTTGTGATTTTAGCAAAAATATTTAATATATAGGCCCCTAAGCCTAGTTAGTTCTTTTTAAAGCGTGAAAAAAATTATATATTTCAAAATTTGTATTATTATCAAAATTTAATACTTCCATGGCATAGGCCCTATACCTGCCTGTAACTTGTACATTATTAAATTGCTAAAAAGTCCCTAATTAATTATTATTGAGCTTAATTGGCATATTTTGGTGTCATATTGAATTGAACAGCACTAAAATTGGCGATTTCTTAGTTTCCCGCGTTTAATTATAACCCCACCCCCCACCACCCTTGAATAGAGGGCGAAATAATTCCGTAAAATAATTAAACGCGGGAATCTTCAGGATCGCCCTAAAATTGCCAGAACCCAAAAACCTCCATTCAAGCCATCGTGGCATTGACCATTTCCATTGTCATTGAAGGTCTGGAGAATTATTTGACTAATTTACTAAGAAAATTTAGGCCCTAACTGAAAATATTTTCAAAGTCTTTATAAGCCAATAAGCACACTTATAAGCATCAAATACGACTTGATAAGCATAAGTAAACTTTTTCGTAGAATTCAAGTTTTAATTGTTTTGAAACAGTGTGAAAATATAGTTAAAATCCTGTTACCGCCATCATGGCAATGCACACCGTGATACCGTGATACGAAAGCTGCAGTCGCAAGAACGGACGTCCTATCGAACTTTGAGTCGAGGCATCCCTTAGAGTGCTCCAGCGAGATACGCTCGCACCGTTCCTGTTCGTTCTGATGCTTGACTGGGTGCTGCGGATTGTTCTTCTTACCAACGATGACGGCTTTCTTCAGGGTGCTATCATCCGCATCGTCAGCAGTTCGTCTCTCTCGATGGTCTGGTTCCCGAGGGCGGCGTTTTATTCTAGGCGGTGGTTGAGACCGTCCTGCTGTTACAACGCTGAGATCTGGACCCTGATGGACTCGCTCAAGCAAGTAGTAGATGCGGGGCACGCTGGCCTGCCGCGTTCCACCTCAAGATCGGTGACAACTGAGTTTCCAAAGCGGCACTTTATCACCGCCTCGGTCTGGTCCGTGGCCACATCGTCTGCGCCGAGTCGTACTGCGCACAGCCGGTGCAGGAGGCACCGCTGGTGACGCTGCAAGCACCCTACAGACAGACACTCGGCGCTTCCTCGACTGCCTGTTGGCTGAATTCGTTCGGCCTAAAGGCGCACCAGCTGAAACCCTGCTTTCTAAAGACCCTGGCAGCGTACGCTGGATAGCTGCGCGCGGCCTTCGCGATCAATCTAGTACTCTATCATCTTGGTCTGTCTAAATTGACCTGAATTGCAACCGTCGGTGACTCCCCCCAGCTAACTGAAGCAACAGGCTTTCTACTACTTGTCCTCGAGCGAGAATCGTCTTGAGAAATTTGATTTTTCTTTAGAGCGTTCTGTAGAGGATACTAAATGCACTGGCGGTACGAAAAATTAATTACGTTCCTCCTGCTCATTTCTTAGCGTCTTTCTACTTTAGGTGTTCGTGGTACTATTAAGACCATATTTGACAGCGCATTTTGTCAGATATGGGCAGATGAGGCCGATCTGAGTTTACTCTGACAGTGACAGTAGCAATAATACTTTTGCAGCAATACTTCTACAGTAATATTTCTAGTTTTGTACTTTTTTCTACAGAAATTCTACTGTAATTCTACTGTAAAAATCCAAAAGCATCGATTTTATGAATTCCCCATATAGGTTACCAAGGTAGACAAACTTGGGGTATTGACTAACCAAGGCCAGAAACTTTCTGAAGCGGAAAGCAACCTTTGTTTTGGTCTCTTTCCACCATTCAAACAAATTAGAAAAAGTTTTCTGGCTTTCAGAGCTTAGAAAAAATTTAAGTAATCCAGAAAATTTTGTTTAGAAGATGCGAAAGTATTTGAGGAACTGATTTTGACTTTTTAAGTGCTTCTGGCAGAACTGCATGGCAAATACGGGACAAAAAACGACTCTCGATTATTTAATCATTATAAAGCTTCAGTAGCAGTAGTAGCATTGATACAATGTTTAGGATTTCCGAGTATATTAATATATGCATCTAATACATTTAGACGTCTCTTTCCATTGAAAGCTTTCCAGACTTTTTCTGGTTTACAGCGGCTTTTCCTGCAGCCAGCGCGAGTTTGTTGCTTTTTGTTTTATTGAAATGATTCTTTTTGCTTTTTAAAGAGAAAACTTTTTTCGCCGCGCTATTAAAAAATCGAACCGCATCATGTATTTCTTCTACTTGTCAGTTTAAAAGTAATTCTTTCAGAACTAAGAGACTTTGTCGGAGTTGGCTTGGGAATTAATGATTTTTTTCCAAACAGCTCGACAAACAGTTTTCGCAAACAACTCAAAACAAAAGCGGGGTAATAAAAAAATTTGCAACTCCAAGGTAACGGATTGTTATGAAAAAAAAGATTTTTACACAATAAACACACACAGCTGTAGTGTGTGCAAATCTGTTGAGCAAAAAAATAATTTTAAGAGTCATATAGTGTTTTTTAGTTCTCTTGCTCAGCTTTTTCTGCTATTGTATATTCTTTTCTATTTCAGCACAACAACTGTAGAAAAACACACGTGACCTTTCAGGGACCCGCCAATTCATTCAATTCATGCAGGTATTGTCTGATTTTTCTCCTGGATTTTTTCATTTAGTGCCGCTGTTTAGGGGCGTATTGAATATCGAATCGTGCTCATGCATCCCTCGCGCGATCTCCATACAACAACAACAACAACAACAACAACAACAACAACAACAATAAAAGCAACAACAATACCCAGTTAGCGTCACAGCTCACAGGGCGCGCCTCAAGGCCAGGTCGCGAATGAACGCCACGCCGCCGGCCGAATCTGGGTCGCCGGCGTCAGCCAGCAGGCAGTCGACGAAACGCCGAGTGCACGCCTGCCCCTGCCGGTAGGGGGCCTGCAGCGTTAGCAGCAGCACCTCCTGCACCGGCTCTGGGCAGTACGACTGGGCGCGGATGATCTGGACTGCCAGCTGGAGTGGCCGACGGCGCAACAGGTCGCTTGGACGGATCAGACCGGCGCGGCGATACAAAGCCGCGTTTGTCACTCGCTCGTAGCCGATCTTGAAGGCGGTTTGAAGCAGGCCAGCGTGCACCGCGTCAACTTGTTGCTCCAGCGACTCCGTCAGCGTTTAGATCCCGGCATTGTACAGCAGGACGGTCTCGATCACCGCCTGGAACAACGCCGCCCTCTGGCGATCAGGTAAGGCCTCGGACTGCAGGACTGCCCTTACAGAACGAAAGGTAGCCCAGGCAAGCCCGCGGCGACGCCGCAAATCCTCGCGGACGCCGGAAACCAGAGCCTCAGGATCTACATGCGGCTACGTCAAGCAAAAGAAAAATGTTTGACAGAGACAGTAGGTCATAAAATGTCTGGTAAATACTATCGCTTCAAAATTAGAGAAAACCCGAACTTATCCCTCGAATTTTGCATGCCTTGTACACCTCAAACTTATACCTGTTTTTGTGGACTCCAGTCCGCTCTCGTTCATTGCTCAGTCCAACAGTATAAATAGGGACAGTACTTAGCTAGCTACTCATTAATTCTAGTAACAGATGAAATCGAAGGGACTCTATAAAAGAGCATAGAGTCTGGGGTGATACATGTATCTCAGAGTATGCAGTTGATATCGTGCAGGGTTAAATCTCTTTTTTAGCTGAGCTTTCTGCAATTTCACTGATTTTGTTTCACCCAAAGTCCAAATTAACACATTCATATATCACATTATTGTTTCATGAGAGCCGGCAGTCAAAGATTAAAATAGTTGTACATATACCGACATTCTGTATTTGTGCATACCAATGTAGTGTGTAATGCCGCAACCGAAACTACGAGTAATTAAAGGATTTTTAATTGATTTCCGAAACACGTTCGCTAGTTTGGCGTACTATTTCTATCATGACCATGTTCACTGCTAGCTATACTTATTTAATTCGCTGCAGGTTTGTAATAAAATTAGCTCCGAAACCCTGTACGACACATTCAGACACCATCGACAGTATTATGTTCTTTTTAGGCGGGACTTTACCTAATCTGGGAACTGCTAATTAACACACAGAAGAGTGAAAAAAAGAAAAGCGTCAGGAGGGAGAAGGTAAAAAAGCGGTTACTGCACGTGAAGTTAGTCAACGGTTCATTAAAACATCAATCGTTCCATCGACTCGATTCCTAGCCAAAATATAGGACATTCTAACCAATCTGTCCAAAAAATAAAATGTTAGGAAAAGTAAAGTCCAATCTCCGTCAATTCGGACTCAGTAAGGGTGTCATTGGCAATGGCATAGCATAGAAATCTGCCCTTCAGTGAGTACGACGGATTGCTGTTGTAGCCGAGACGCAGGCATAGAGGAGTACCCGATATTGTTGTTGAGCCACTATTGACGGCTTTCAGACTCCCAAGATGGTAGAAGTTTGTCACGGTGCTGCCATTGAAAATCACTCCAACAGAAGCTACTTGGTTAATGCTCGTGAAGTACAGAACGGTACCGGAATTATTAGCAATAACGGAGCCGGAAAGAGGGTGTACCACATTGATTTTACCATCATCGTCGAAGAACTCGCCTCTGTTGACGGTGCTCGAGCAGTCGTAGAAGTAGTGATACGTTTGGTGGCTGCCTTCTCGATACGTTCGCGAGTAAATCGTGAACTTCTTTGACTCAGCAAGGTAAGTCGAGGCCAGAGTGTTCCCGTCGGTGTCCACCTCGATGAAGTCTTGATCGCTGTTTCCAGGAAAATGGACACCATCAGAATCTTGAGTCAAAGATCCGTGAGGAGTAGCCATGTACTTTGACGGGTTTATGAGGTTAAAGTAGCTCTTTCGGAAGTCAAAGAAGATTACCAGCTTAGACAGGATGCCATCAGAGAGACTTGGTGGCGGTGGTACTGTTGATTTAGTGGTAGTTGTCATGGAGTTTTGAGTCGTTGGAGCAGTTGTCGTGGAGCTCATATCTTTTGACTCGTTCCAAACCTTGATGTAGCTTTCGCACTGTTCAGTTCCAGATGTGTTCGTCGAGGAAAAAAGCGTAGAAAGCTGCTCAGAGTCTCCAAAGTAGCAGAGTTTTGAGCTGCTTTGGAATATGACAGCGCAGGTGCTACTGACGGCACATTTAAACACGCAAGTCTTCAAGTCGTGCGAGCGGTCCAGCTTGGAAAGTTGATCGAAACTTGAACTGGAGGGGCAAATTTGCGTCTTAGAGAACCTCAACTTCTGAGTTTCACAACAGTTTGATGACTTAAAAATAGTCCAGAGCAGGACAATTAAGTAAATTTTCTTGCAGTCCATTAGAAGCAGTGAATGGAGCCCTGTTCGATTATGCGATCGCAACAAGGATCTAAGGCAGTGACCAAACTACAGTTCTTTTATAAAGTCTGCTTTAGCTTTATGACCAATCAACAATCAGCTGCTGAATGCAACCGGGAGAAATCTTATAATTAAGCAGGCATGTATCAATTGAGGCAGTATACCTTGATGTGCGTGTAGGATATGGACGGTACTTTAGCATATAGGCTTCCTAGCCTAAATATTAGCACTTAATTGACAACGGTAGACCGCTTATTATCGCTGCAATAGTTCCAATTTATGCATAATTCGCACATACCAGGTATATACCCATTGTCTTTAACTAAATCCTGATTCAATTTAAAAACTTAAGAGGGAGAAACCATGGGTAGCCATGGAAACTGTTCCAAATCAATTTTTTATTGCTTTAGAAGCTTTTGTGAGATGAATTAGGACTCAATGCAAGAGACTCGTACCCGATCTGTGATCACATCTGCGGTACATGGGCATTGATTCTAAATCGACGAAACTCTCCATATACATTATCTCGGTTGAGTACTAGATAGTCAGATTTATTAAGGTAATTCGTGTGTTTATTATACTAATTGTGCTAATTTATGTAAAAATGGAGCAAGCTGCATTGAAAAGTAGCTATTGTAGAAAAAAATTTAGAGTGTTCTTGAATGGCGTACGCAGGCTTTTCATTTGGGAATCCGCAACTTTAAATGGATTTTTGGGAAAAGGAAAAGCCAATTTTTTGTGTCTTAGTTGGCGCCCCCGTCTCTTGGTGGGTGCCCCTGTCTCTTATGGTGGGCACCCCTGTGCTTTAGGGTGGGGGCCCCTGTATCTTATGGTGGCGCCCCTGTATCTTATGGTGGCGCCCCTGTATCTTATGGTGGGCGCCCCTGTATCTTATGGTGGCGCCCCTGTATCTTATGGCGGCGCCCCTGTATCTTATGGTGGGCGCCCCTGTATCTTATGGTGGCGCCCCTGTATCTTATGGTGGCGCCCCTGTATCTTATGGTGGGCGCCCCTGTCTCTTATGGTGGCGCCCCTGTATCTTATGGTGGCGCCCCTGTATCTTATGGTGGCGCCCCTGTATCTTATGGTGGACGCCCCTGTCTCCTTTGGTGGGCGCCCCTGTCTCTTATGTGGGCGCCCCTGTCTCTTATGGTGGGCGCCCCTGTCTTTTATGGTGGGCACCCTTGTCTCTTATGGTGGGCACCCTTGTCTCTTATGGTGGGCGCCCCTGTCTCTTATGGTGGGCCCCCCTGTCTTTTGGTGGACGTCCCTGTCTCTTATGATGGGCCCCCTGTCTCTTGATGGTCGCCCCTGTCTCTTATGGTGGCCCTTCCCCCTGTCTTTTGGTGGGCGCCCCTGTCTTTTGATGGGTGCCCCTGTCTCTTATGGTGGGCCCCCCTATCTCTTATGGTGCCCCCCCCCCTGTCTCTTATGGTGGGCGCCCCTACTGTCTCTTAAGCGGAAGCCGGTGGATGCCTTATTCAGGAGGGGACAAACGTTGAGTACCTGCCATTATTCAAGTAAGATACATATTGCAGAGGCGGTAGGTAGGTCACGTATTTTTCCAGGGTTCAATTTGGCCCCTACTAGCCGTGTAGTTTGCTTTGTTCTCAATTGATTCACTAATCATTCGAATGTAACTTTATGAACGTGCTATTAAATATGCATTTTCGTGACAACTGAAACAATACCAAAATTTGTTTTGATTTATTAATAGCGTACGAATAAGTCAGTCTGCGTTTAAAGTTCAAAGCTCTTCTAGTTAAGGGGTTTTAGAGGGTTTTTTAAGTTGCAACGATTCCTATTCTTCTGCGAGGAGTCTACGTGTAGATAAAAATCACATAAAAAAATTCAAAAGAAGCGATGCCGATTCTGATTCTCGTCAACCAACTTTAATTTTAATTTCAAACGTTTTACATTTACTATGTTTTACTTAGAGCGCTTTTCAAGCATTGATAATCTGGGGGGGGGGGGTAAATAGTGCTAATCTGAGGAGCGTTGCTAATCTGAGCAGCGGTGCTAATCTTGGAAAAGTGTTGTTAAGGTGAGTGGTGCTGAGTTTGTTTTTGCAAAAATGAGAAAAAGTAATTTTTGATTAATGGAAATGGTAATTATGGTTACCATTGGACCAAAATAAAAACCACTTGGTGTCATTTCTCAGGCCCCTCAGCGGGGGGGGGGCTAATGGCTAGTCCTTCTAAATATACTAAATCTCTAATATTTGTTTGTTTGTATGCTTGTCCATAACGCTCTAGAGACTGCAATCTAAATATACTAAATCTCTAATCTTAATACTAAATCTTAATACTAAAGTTGGTGCGATGTTTGTCTGTCTGTATGTTGCAATTTTTCTCCAAGACTACTTGCAACTCAGCGTTGAAACTTATATGGGTAAATCTTAATACTAAAGTTGGTGCGATGTTTGTCTGTCTGTATGTTGCAATTTTTCTCCAAGACTACTTGCAACTTCTCTCTCCTCTCTCTCTCTATATATACTAAAGTTGACGTGTTGTTTGTCTGTGTGTCTGTCTGTGTGTCTGTCATTTCGACAACTCCTCCTTGAATAGTGCCAACTCAGCGTTGAAACTTATATGGGAAGATTGGAAATTATCCGAGGTCGGCTATAGGCTATTTTAATTCTGAAATTTTAATTTCTAAGATCCTCAAAAAAGCAGAAAACGGCGGTCTTGACCTTTGATAATCTTAATTGTCCCCTCTTTCTGCTTGGAGCTGAAAAATGCATGAATTTTTAGTGATTGCGCCACAACTTTTCCCTATCTCTGTAGTGTATTTTCTTTCCAGTGGGGGGTGGGAGCGTTCTCAGTGGCTGCGTGTGTACACTTGGACCCTGGCTCACTGGCTGACTTTATAGATAATTGCGCAATGATATGGCTACTGATAAGTTTTCCTGCCTTTCAATGGGCAGTCCTGTGTATTTGTTGGACATTGAAATTCAATGCATCAACTTGCAAGCAGGCAGTGAACGTACACTCGATACTTCAATGCTATAAATCAGACAGTTTCAAACGCTAACTGTTCCTCGAGTTTTCAACTTTGAGAGGAGAAACTTATATTGCTGGCAAGATCTTGCAACGCTGAGTTCGGGGATATAAGTTGTTTGCTTTAAATATGAAAAGAAAAAGCACAGCTTTAACTTTCTGCAAAGATTGTACTTTAATCTGCAAAGATTGTTGGGGGGAGGGTTCAACTTCTCACTGCTGCTGTGTATTGGAGGGTCGATTTAGATTGCGCAATGTTTTTGTTAACTTTACCTGAGGCTGATACTGACTGACTGTGAAATCGGTTGCGCAATGAATTGATTCAATTAGTTCAATATTTTTATCTGTGCCTTTTAACACGAAGCTGTGCGTAGTTCTAACCCTAACCCTAACCCTAACCCTAACCCTAATGAATCTGGCGAGTTGAGTTGTTTGACGGAAAAAATTCGATTAAGTCAAGTTTAGCGGAGACGATTTCAATGTTTAAATTCTGACGGAGAAGATTTCTGTTTCGTGGAGAGGATTTCGATGATGTTCAGTTTCACGAAAGGATTTCCATGGTGTTCAGTTTCACGGAGAGGATTTCGATCATGTTCAGCTTCACGGAGAGGCTTTCTGTTTCGCGGAGATAATTTATGATTGATTTCTGTTTTATGGAAACAATTTTGATGGATTTAAGTTTCAAGGAGAGGATTTCGAAGGAGTCCAGTTTCACTGAGAGGATTTCGATGGTTTTTAGTTGCACAGACAGGATTTTTGCTTCGCGGAGAGGATCTTGATGGATTTGGCATCTTCAATCAGTCAGAGAAGAGAGTAAAGAGAAGACTGAAAAGAGAAGAGAGAAGAGATGATAGAAAACAGAGTATAATTGAGTGGAGAGATTAGACATGACAGATTGGAGATGATAGGAGAGAGAATAGATGAGGGATAAGAGCGTACAGAGGCAATAGAAGAGAGGGGAGAGTAGAGGAGAAAGAAAGAGTGAGATGAGGAGATGAGGGATGAGAGAGGAGGGGAGAGAGGAGACAGGAGAGAGTACAGACGAAAGACTAGGGAGAAGATATAAATAAGGTAGTAAAGATGAGAGGAGAGAGAGGAGAGAGAAGCGAAAGGAGAAGAGAGTGAGGAGAGAGGAGAGAGATGAAAGGAGCAAGGAAAGGAGAAAAGAGAGAATGGAGAGAATAGAAAAGAGAGAAGAGAAGAGACAGGGGATAGTGAAAAGGAGGAAGAAAGATGGGAGACAAGAAAGTAGTGTCAGAGCGTATATGAAATATGAGAAATGAGAGCAGAGAGAAGAGAAAAGAGAAGAGAGAGAGAGGGTTAAGAGAGACGATAGATAAGTGAGTAGAGATGACATATGAGAGAGGAGAGAAGAGGGAGAGATAAGAGTGAAGAGAGGAGACAGAAGACAGGAGAAGGTACAGACGAAAGACGAGGGAGAAGAGATAAATAAGGGAGCATGGGTAGAGATGAGATGAGAGAGAGGAGAGAGGAGATATGAGAGACTTGAGAGTCTTTGAGCTATGGTCTTTGAAAGATTTTGTAAAGAATTTGGAGACGATTTGGAAGATAGGGTTAAAGACATGGAATTTCAGTTGATGGATATTTCAGGGAATAGAATTCCGGTGATGGGAGTTCTTCCCCTTTCTCCTCCGAAGGAGGAGTTCCACTCTATATACTAAAGTTGACGTGTTGTTTGTCTGTCTGTCTGTCTGTCATTTCGACAACTCCTCCTTGAATAGTGCCAACTCAGCGTTGAAACTTATATGGGAAGATTGGAAATTATCCGAGGTCGGCTATAGGCTATTTTAATTCTGAAATTTTAATTTCTAAGATCCTCAAAAAAGCAGAAAACGGCGGTCTTGACCTTTGATAATCTTAATTGTCCCCTCTTTCTGCTTGGAGCTGAAAATTTGCATGAATTTCAAGTGATTGCGCCACAACTTTTCCCTATCTCTGCAGTGTATTTTCTCTCCAGTGGGGGGATGGGGCGTTCTAAATGGCTGCCTGTGTACAATCGGACCCTGGCTCACTGGCTGACTGTATAGACAATTGCGCAAAGATTTGTGTTCTAATTTTCAATAGGCAGCCCTGTGATTTTGTTGAACCTTGAAATTCAATGCATAAACTTGCGGGCCTCTTTAGCAGGCAGTGAACGTACAATCGATATTTCAATGCTTTAAATCAGAAAGTTTCAAACGCAAACTGTTGCTCGAGTTTTTAACTTTGAGAGAAAAAATTTATATTGCTGGAAAGAACTTGCAAAGCTGATTTCAGGGATATAAATTGTTTGCTTTAAATATGAAAACTAAAAGCTCTGCATTGCAAAAACTATTTCCATACTTTAAACTTTCTGCAAAGATTGTACTCATTTTAGGATTTCAATGGCGTTCGACCGACCCCCAACAGTTAGGAGGTCGGTCGGTGTGTATTTGAGGGTTGATTTAGATTGCGCAATCTGTTTGTTAACTTTAACTGAGACTGATACTGACTAACACAGAAATATATTGCACAATCAATTGATTCAATTGGTTCATTTTTTATTATCGGCCCTGTGTATTAGTTTGGCAGTGAAATTCAATGAATAAACTTGCGAGCTTCTCTAGCAAGTAGTCGGGAAATTGGTAAATTCAAACGCTAACTGTTCCTCGAGTTTTAAACTTTCAGAGGAGAAACTTATATTGCTGGAAAGATCTTGCAACGCTGAGTTCGGGGATATAAGTTGTTTGCTTTAAATATAAAAAGAAAAAGCACAGCATTGAAAAAACTATTTCCATGCTTTTAACTTTCTGCAAAAATTGTGCTCAGTTTTGCGAGACGTAATAGATAAAGTTGGGGGGAGGGTTCAACTTCTCACTGCTGCTGTGTATTGGAGGGTTGATTTAGATTGCGCAATGTTTTTGTTAACTTTAACTGAGACTGATACTGACTGACTGTGAAATCGGTTGCACCATCAATTTGTTTTATTATCTGTGCCTTTCAATACGCTGCCCTGTGTAATAGCCGGCCTGTGTAGTGAATGAATCAACTTGCGAGCCTCTTTGGCAGGCAGTGAACGTACACTCGATATTTTAATGCTTTAAAACGGAAACTTTCAAACGCTAACTGCTCTTCGAGTTCTAAACTTTAAGAGAAGAGACTTATACTGCTGAAAAGATCTTGCAACGCTGAGTTCGAGGATATAAATTGTTAGCTTTCAATATAAAGACTAAAAGAGCAGCATCAAAAAAACTATTTCCATACTTTTAGCTTTCTGCAAAGATTGTACTCATTTTTTGGTTCAATGCCCCCAACAGATGGGGGTTCAATTTCTAACTGCCACAGCGTATTGAAAAGGGGTCGGTCTCTGTGTACTGGAGGGTTGATTTAAATTGCGCAATCTTTTGGTTAAATTTAACTGAGACTGATACTGACTGTGAAATCGGTTGCGCAATGAATTGATTCAATTAGTTCAATATTTTTATCTGTGCCTTTTAACACGAAGCTGTGCGTAGTTCTAACCCTAACCCTAACCCTAACCCTAACCCTAACCCTAATGAATCTGGCGAGTTAAGTTGTTTGACGGAAAAAATTCGATTAAGTCAAGTTTAACGGAGACGATTTCAATGTTTAAATTCTGACGGAGAAGATTTCTGTTTCGTGGAGAGGATTTCGATGATGTTCAGCTTCACGGAGAGGCTTTCTGTTTCGCGGAGATAATTTATCATTGATTTCTGTTTTATGGAAACAATTTTGATGGATTTAAGTTTCAAGGAGAGGATTTCGAAGGAGTCCAGTTTCACTGAGAGGATTTCGATGGTTTTTAGTTGCACAGACAGGATTTTTGCTTCGCGGAGAGGATCTTGATGGATTTGGCATCTTCAATCAGTCAGAGAAGAGAGTAAAGAGAAGACTGAAAAGAGAAGAGAGAAGAGATGATAGAAAACAGAGTAGAAATGAGACGAGAGATTAGACATGACAGATTGGAGATGATAGGAGAGAGAATAGATGAGGGATAAGAGCGTACAGAGGCAATATAAGAGAGGGGAGAGTAGAGGAGAAAGAAAGAGTGAGATGAGGAGATGAGGGATGAGAGAGCAGGGGAGAGAGGAGACAGGAGAGAGTACAGACGAAAGACTAAGGAGAAGATATAAATAAGGTAGTAAAGATGAGAGGAGAGAGAGGAGAGAGAAGCGAAAGGAGAAGAGAGTGAGGAGAGAGGAGAGAGATGAAAGGAGCAAGGAAATGAGAAAAGAGAGAATGGAGAGAATAGAAAAGAGAGAAGAGAAGAGACAGGGGATAGTGAAAAGGAGGAAGAAAGATGGGAGACAAGAAAGTAGTGTCAGAGCGTATATGAAATATGAGAAATGAGAGCAGAGAGAAGAGAAAAGAGAAGAGAGAGAGAGGGTTAAGAGAGACGATAGATAAGTGAGTAGAGATGACATATGAGAGAGGAGAGAAGAGGGAGAGATAAGAGTGAAGAGAGGAGACAGAAGACAGGAGAAGGTACAGACGAAAGACGAGGGAGAAGAGATAAATAAGGGAGCAGGGGTAGAGATGAGATGAGAGAGAGGAGAGAGGAGATATGAGAGACTTGAGAGTCTTTGAGCTATGGTCTTTGAAAGATTTTGTAAAGAATTTGGAGACGATTTGGAAGATAGGGTTAAAGACATGGAATTTCAGTTGATGGATATTTCAGGGAATAGAATTCCGGTGATGGGAGTTCTTCCCCTTTCTCCTCCGAAGGAGGAGTTCCACTCGTCCTAATACTAAAGTTGGTGCGATGATTGTTTGTTTGTTTGTCTGTTTGTTTGTGTGTTGCATAACTCCTCCTAGAATACTTGCAAGTCAGCGTTGAAACTTATATGGGTAAACTGCAAATTTTCCGGGGACTGCAGTGGGCTATTTCAATTTTTTATTTTCACATTTTAAGATCCCTAAAAAAGCAGAAAACTGATTTCCTAACCTTCTCTGGACACTTTTTCTGCTCGGAGCCGAAAATTTGCATGATTTTGAGCGATTGCGCCACAACTTTCTCCTATCTCTGTAGTGTATTTTCTCGCCAGTGGGGGTTGGTCGCGTTCTCAGTGGCAGCGTGTGTACAAGCGGACCCCGGCTGAAAAATTGAACTGTGTGTATTTCGTGGGGTGGTGGGTAAGTAAGCGCAATTATATGGCTATTGTGCTGAGATTCAATTGGTTTTATTATCAGCGCCTTTCAATTGACTGCCCTGTGCATTGGTTAGACAGTGAAATTCAATGAATAAACTTGCGGGCCTCTTTAGCAGGCAGTGAACGTATGAACGTACACTCAATATTGCAATGCTATAAATCGGCAAATTTCAAACTCAGACTGTTGCTGGAGTTTTTAACTTTGAGAGGAGAGACTTATATTGCTGGAAAGAACTTGCAACGCTGAGTTCGGGGATATAAATTGTTTGCTTTAAATATGAAAACTAAAAGCGCGGGATTCAAAAAACGATTTCCATACTTTTAACTTCCTGCAAAGATTGTAGGAAGATTTTAGTTGAGGGGTTGAGTTAAATTTAATGATTCCCCGGAACGAGGGGGTTGGGCTTGGACTGAGTGTACATAGCTGTTTTAAAAAGATAGAACTGTGCCGAGATTCAATTGGTTTTATTATCGGCCCTGTGTATTAGCTGGGCAGTGAAATTCAATGAATTGCGAGCTTCTCTAGCAAGCAGTCGGGAAATCGGTAAATTTCAAACGCTAACTGTTCCTCGAGTTTTAAACTTTGAGAGGAGAAACTTATATTGCTGGAAAGATCTTGCAACGCTGAGTTCGGGAATATAAGTTGTTTGCTTTAAATATGAAAAGAAAATGCACAGCATTTGAAAAACTATTTCCATACTTTTAACTTTCTGCAAAAATTGTACTCAGTTTTGCGAGACGTAATAGATAAAGTTGGGGGAGGGTTCAACTTCTCACTGCTGCTGTGTATTGGAGGGTTGATTTAGATTGCGCAATGTTTTTGTTAACTTTAACTGAGACTGATACTGACTGACTGTGAAATCGGTTGCGCAATGAATTGATTCAATTAGTTCAATATTTTTATCAGTGCCTTTTAACACGAAGCTGTGCGTATAGTTCTAACCCTAACCCTAACCCTAACCCTAACCAATGAATCCGGAGAGTTGAGTTGTTTGACGGAAAAAATTCGATTGAGTCCAGTTTAGCGGAGACGATTTCAATGTTTTAATTTTGACGGAGAGAATTTCTGTTTCGTGGAGAGGATTTCGATGGTGTTCAGTTTCACGGAGAGGATTTCGATCACGTTCATCTTCACAGTGAGGATTTCTGTTTCGCGGAGATAATTTATGATTGATTTCTGTTTTATCGAGACGATTTAGATGGATTTAAGTTTCAATGAGAGGATTTCGAAGGAGTCCAGTTTCATGGAGAGGATTTCGATAGTTTTCATTTGAACGGACAGGATTTCTGCTTTGCGGAGAGGATTTTGATGGATTTGGCATCTTCAGTCAGTCAGAGAAGAGAGTAAAGAGAAGAATGAAAAGAGAAGAGAGATGAGATGATAGAAAACAGAGTAGAAATGAGACGAGAGATTAGACATGACAGATGGGAGAAAAGAGGGGAGTAAGGCGGGAACGAAGGAGAGAGAAGAGAAGAGGAGAGAGGAGACGAGAGGGGAGATATGAGATAGCAGAGGGAGACAAGAGAGATGATAGGAGAGAGAATAGAGATGAGGGATAAGAGCGTACAGAGGTAATAGAAAAGAGGGGAGAGTAGAGGAGAAAGAAGGAGTGAGATGAGGGATGAGAGATGAGAGAGGAGGGGAGAGAGAAGAGAGGAGAAAAGAGGGGAGAAATGAGAGATGCGATGAGAAAAGAGATGAGTGAGAACATAAGAGAGAAGAGATTAGAGATTAGAGAAGAGAGGGGAGAAGATGAAATGAGAAAGGAGAGGAGAGAAGAGAGAATGGAGAGGATAGAAAAGAGAGAAGAGAAGAGATAGGGGATAGTGGTAAGGAGGAAAGAAAGATGGGAGACAAGAAAGTAGAGTGTGAGAGCGTATATGAGATATGAGAAATGAGAAGCAGATAGGAGAGAAAAGAGAAGAGAGAGAGGGTTAAGAGAGACGATAAATAAGTAAGGAGAGATGACATATGAGAGAGGAGAGAAGAGGGAGAGATAAGAGAGAAGAGAGGAGACAGGAGACAGAAGTGAAGAGGAGAGATATTAGAGAAGACAGGAGACAAGAGACAGGAGAGGGTACAAACGAAAGACGAGGGAGAAGAGATAAATAAGGGAGTAGGGGTAGAGATGAGATGAGAGAGAGGAGAGAGAAGAGAGTCACGATAATAGCGAATAGAAGAGAGAGGAGATATGAGAGACGTGAGAGTCTTTGAGCTATGGTCTTTCAAAGATTTTGTAAAGAATTTGGAGACGGTTTGGAAGATAGGGTTCAAGACATGGAATTTCAGTTGATGGATATTTCAGGGAATGGAATTCCGGTGATGGGAGTTCTTCCCCTTTCTCCTCCGAAGGAGGAGTTGGCCTCGTCCTAATACTAAAGTTGGTGCGATGATTGTTTGTTTGTTTGTCTGTTTGTTTGTGTGTTGCATAACTCCTCCTAGAATACTTGCAAGTCAGCGTTGAAACTTATATGGGGAAACTGCAAATTTTCCGGGGACTGCAGTGGGCTATTTCAATTTTTTATTTTCACATTTTAAGATCCCTAAAAAAGCAGAAAACTGATTTCCTAACCTTCTCTGGACACTTTTTCTGCTCGGAGCCGAAAATTTGCATGATTTTGAGCGATTGCGCCACAACTTTCTCCTATCTCTGTAGTGTATTTTCTCTCCAGTGGGGGGATGGTCGCGTTCTCAGTGGCGGCGTGTGTACACTTTTACCTTGGCGCACGGGCTGACTGACTATAGAAAATTGCGCAACGATGTTCTGATCAGAAAATATGTTCTGATTTTCAATAGGCAGCCCTGTGTATTTGTTGGACAGTAATTCAGTAAATTCAATGAATAAACTTGCGAGCATCTTTAGCACGCACTGAACGTAAACTCAATGCTTTAAATCGGGAAATTTCAAACGTTTACTGTTCCTCGAGTTTTTAACTTTGAGAGGAGAGACTTATATTGCTGGAAAGATCTTTCAATGCTGATTTCGGGGATATAAATTGTTTGCTTTAAATATGAAAACTAAATGCTCTGCATTGGAAAAACTATTTCCATACTTTTAACTTTTTGCAAAGATTGTACTCATTTTAGGAGTTCAATGGTGTTCGACTGACCCCCAACAGTTGGGGGGTTCAATTTCTAATTGCCACTGCGTATTGGAAGGGGGTCGGTCGCTGTGTATTGGAGGGTTGATTTAGATTGCGCAATATTTTTGTTAACTTTAACTGAGACTGATACTGACTGACTTAGAAATACGAGCGTAAATTGCGAAATCTTTTGATTCAAATATCTCATTTTTTATCGGACCTTTTCAACACGCAGCTCTGTGCAGCTCCAACCCTAACCCTAACCCTAACCACCGAATCCTGAGAGTTTAGTTGTTTGACGGAGAAACTTTCGATTGGGTCCAGTTTCACGTAGAGGATTTTTGTTTCGCGGAGAGGATTTCGATCGTGTTCAGTTTCACAGAGAGGATTTTGATGGATTTGGAGAACAGTTAGATAATGGGATTCGGGTCTTGGGATTCAGCTGATGGAGTTCAGGGAATGGAATTCCGGTGATGGGAGTTCTTCCCCTTTCTCCTCCAGAGGAGGAGTTGGCCTCGTCCTAATACTAAAGTTGGTGCGATGATTGTTTGTTTGTTTGTCTGTTTGTTTGTGTGTTGCATAACTCCTCCTAGAATACTTGCAAGTCAGCGTTGAAACTTATATGGGGAAACTGCAAATTTTCCGGGGACTGCAGTGGGCTATTTCAATTTTTTATTTTCACATTTTAAGATCCCTAAAAAAGCAGAAAACTGATTTCCTAACCTTCTCTGGACACTTTTTCTGCTCGGAGCCGAAAATTTGCATGATTTTGAGCGATTGCGCCACAACTTTTTCCTATCTCTGTAGTGTATTTTCTCGCCAGTGGGGGTTGGTCGCATTCTCAGTGGCAGCGTGTGTACAAGCGGACCCCGGCTGAAAAATTGAACTGTGTGTATTTCGTGGGGTGGTGGGTAAGTAAGCGCAATTATATGGCTATTGTGCTGAGATTCAATTGGTTTTATTATCAGCGCCTTTCAATTGACTGCCCTGTGCATTGGTTAGACAGTGAAATTCAATGAATAAACTTGCGGGCCTCTTTAGCAGGCAGTGAACGTATGAACGTACACTCAATATTGCAATGCTATAAATCGGCAAATTTCAAACTCAGACTGTTGCTGGAGTTTTTAACTTTGAGAGGAGAGACTTATATTGCTGGAAAGAACTTGCAACGCTGAGTTCAACTTTGAGAGGAGAGACTTATATTGCTGGAAAGAACTTGCAACGCTGAGTTCGGGGATATAAATTGTTTGCTTTAAATATGAAAACTAAAAGCGCGGGATTCAAAAAACGATTTCCATACTTTTAACTTCCTGCAAAGATTGTACTCATTTTATGGGTTCAATGACGTTTGACCGACCCCCAACAGTGGGGAGGGGGTTGAATTTCTAACTGCCACTGCGTATTGGAGGGGGTCGGTCGCTGTGTATTGGAGGGTTGATTCAGATTGCGCAACCTTTGCAATGGCTTGGGCAGTATAGACAGACTGGTGGGGCTTAAAGTTTTGGGTGAAGAAATCGATATATTTTATTACTGTAGCTCATTAGCTGCATGTACATTATTTAAATTCTTTTTTATTGATGAAAGATCATTACACTAGGCCCTTACTTAATGATGCGAATTTTCAATTTAATTATATCATTCCTTTCATATCACAGTAAGTTTGATAAGTTTATCTCCAATCTGCGTATTTCCATACGGTGTTATTTGCTTATTTTCTTCATTTAATTTTAATTTATAACATTTGCTGTTTGCGTTGCGTTTGCGAAATGCCAAAACGCGGTCGGGGACATATTTCCCGTTGCACTCGATCGGCATCGGAAGCTAAGAAGCGAAGGGCGTCAGAGACACCCGACGAGCGTCAGCATCGTCTTGAGGCGAATCGCCTGCGAACAGCCGAAAGCCGTAGGGCTGAAGGCGAAGTGGAGCGCCAACATCGACTTGAGGCGAGTCGCCTTCGAACAGTCGAAAGCCGTGAGGCTGAGGGCGAATTGGAGCATCAGCATCGCCTTGGGGCGAGTCGCCTGCGAACAGCCGAAAGCCGTGAGGCTGAAGGCGAGGCGGAGCGCCAGCATCGGCTCGACCAAGACCGGCTGCGTGCTGCCGAACGCCGTCAAGCCGAAGACGAAAAAGTCCATCAGCTTCGCCTGGAGGCGCAGCGGCAGCGCACAGCCGAAAGCCGTGAGGCTGAGGGCGAGGTGGCCCACGTGCATCGCCTGGAGGCGCAGCGGCAGCGCACAGCCGACAGCCGTAAAGTCGAGGACGAAGCAATCCATCAGCTTCGCCTGGAGGTGCAGCGGCAGCGCACAGCCGAAAGCCGTGAGGCTGAAGGCGAGGCGGCCCACGTGCATCGCCTGGAGGCGCAGCGGCAGCGCCAGAACCAGAATCGCGCGGCTGAGTGCGCTGATGACCGCGACCGCCGTCTAAATGCACAGGCAGGCTGGCGCCGAGACAGGTATGGCTTTTGATTATTTATTCTTCTACTCTTATGTGCGGCTGCTCATTCTCTGAGACTAATAAACTTTATGAATGTACAACTGGATTTTATAATCCATTTATGAGTAATGACTAAAATGCACATTTTTCGTTGCCACAGACTGCTGGAGCTGGCACACCAGCCACATGTCCTTGGTCGCATGGACCGCCAATGCCCTCACTGCAGCGCGCTACGCTTCAAGGACGAGCCAGCTAGCATTTGCTGCCATTCAGGAAAGGTGAGCTCATTTTTGTTATAGTTTATTTGAATTGCCGCCTCTATTATGCATTTTATACCAATCACTGTATTATTATGCATTTTATACCAATCACTGTATATAATGAATACTGTATCAAGCCTTTCACTACTAATGGATTCATAGACAATTGTGTACTTCTACAGCCCATCTCCAGGGCTGCAGCCCATCTCCACATAAAGCTACTAGAGTATTTTTTCATCCCACTGACAGACCGTCTTGGAGCAGCGCCGAGACCCGCCTGATGTTCTGAAGCGGCTGATGACTGGCGAGCATCCGTTCAGCTCGCAGTTCCTGAAGGACATCAGAAAGTATAACGGCGCGCTCCATATGACTTCGCTTGGTTCCAGGCAGCGTGAGCAGCCCGGGTGGAACCCGAGCTTCATCCTCCATGGTCAGATGCACCATCGGATCGGCAGCCTGTTGCCGGACCCGGGGGATGCGGCCAGGTTCTGCCAGGTCTTCTTTTTGGACCAAGAGCTGCAGAACAGACTGCAATGGACGGCTGGTCTGAGCGAAGCTTTGCTGCAGGAGCTGCAAGCTGTTCTGCATGACTGCAACAGCTACGTGCGCAGCCTGAAGTCCGCAGTCGACTTGCTGCGCAGCGACCCGCAGCTGCAGAGCGCCAGGGTAGTCATTAACCCCGATGCCCGCCCATCTGGGGAGCATGTCCGACGCTTCAACTTGCCTGAGTGCAGTGAGGTCGGCATCCTGACGGACCTTGGCGATGCAGATGGCGAAGTTCAGGCGCAATGGCGGAGCGTGGTTTTGCGTCTGAGAGGTGGTGGTAAGTACTTTAGCGCTGTAAATGACTTAAAATTTGGGTTGCAATGGAAATTCAAATAATAGAAATATTCTGGGCTATTCAGGAGTACATTATTCTAACTGTAGTTAGAATTAAGTTATACAACTGCATCCACAGGCCTCCAGGAGATCTCTGAGACCCATCGCTCCTACGATCCGTTGGAGTACGTGCTGCTGCTTCCGTACGGCGAGGACGGCTGGCACATTGGGCTGAAGAAGGATCGAGGCATCACCATGATGAAATACTACGCCTACTTGATCCAGGTGCGACCAGGCCAGTTCAACGGCCTGCTGTACGGTCGCCGGCTCTTCCAGCAGTACCTGGTGGACCAGGCTGCCAAGATCGAGTCCGAGCGACTTACGTACATCCGGCAGCACCAAACGGATCTGGTGTCTGAAAGTCTTCGGGGTCTCCGCGATGCGCTGCACGAGGACGACGGCAGGCCGGAGGAAGTCGGGAAGCGTGTCATTCTTACTTCCAGCTACGTGGGAGGTCCACGGTACCGCCTGGAGCGTCAGCAGGATGCCATGGCGTATGTTCACGCCTTTGGCCGCCCAGACCTGTTTCTGACGATGACATGCAACCCGAAGTGGCCGGAAATTCTGGCCGAGCTGCTTCCAGGCCAGACTGCCGTCGATCGGCCGGACATCACCGCCCGGGTGTTCGAGCTGAAGAAGAAGGCCTTCCTAAACAGGCTGAAGAGTCTGTTTGGAGATACTCTGGCTCGAGTCTGCTCGCTGGAGTACCAGAAGCGAGGCAAGTGTACTTTCAAGATTTAAGCTGTAGCATTATCTGTTGCCTCAAAAATTATTTTAATTTCATAAAAATTTAATTTTATCCACATCCAGGTCTTCCCCACGTGCACGCGCTGCTGTGGCTGGCAGACAAGCTGAAGCCGGATCAGTACGACGCCGTCATCAGCGCGGAGATCCCGGACCCTGTCGCCGACGCCGACCTGCATCAGCTGGTGGCGGAGAACATGCTGCACGGTCCCTGTGGACAGCAGCTCAACTCTGCCGCGGCGTGCATGGAGAAAGGCAGGTGCAGCAAGCGCTACCCGAGGGAGTTCCTGGCCGCCACGAAGGTCGAGGAGGATGGCTACCCGCATTACTGCCGCAGATCCGTCGAGATGGGCGGCTTCACGGTGACGAAGCTCGCAAAGCTGCGCGGCGGTCAGAGGGCGATGTTCACCTTTGACAACCGCTGGGTGGTGCCGTACTGCCCAGCGCTGCTGCGCGAGTTTCGCTGTCACCTGAATGTCGAGATCTGCGCGACAGTTCGGGCCATCAAGTACGTGGTGAAGTACATCACCAAGGGTAGCGACATGGCAGCATACCAGATCCGTAAGGAGTCGGCGGCTGCTGCGAATGCCAACGCTGATTCGGCCACTGAAGGACCACTGGCGATCGCCGGTCCGTCCACGTCGACTGGGACTGCTGCTGCTGCTGCTGCGACTTCCGCAAAGCGACACAAGATCGATGAGATCGACGAATACCTACTGGGCAGGTTCATCGGTCCAATGGAGGCGGTCAACACCATCCTGGGCTTTGAGGTGCACAGCCGATACCCCCCTGTGATCAGGCTCGCGGTTCATCTTAAGGACGAGCAGCGGGTTTTTTTCACTGACGAGACGGCTCAGGCTGTTGCTGCTACGCCCAAGGCCACGACTTTGACCGCCTTCTTCGATGTGAGTTTTGCAGAAAAAGTGCAATTTTTCAACTTTTTCCTCCTTCCTGTTAATTCCTGTTCTTATTCTTACCCGCCCAGCTTTGTCGCCATGACGATATCGCCCGAGGGCTGCTGTACCAGGAGGTGCCCCGGCACTTCACCTGGGACAGAAGTGCGCACCAGTGGCATCGCGCAGGTCGCGGCCGAGTCGCTGCTGATCAGCCAGCCGATGTTCTGACGACCAGCAACATCGGCCGCATCTTCACAGTCAGTCCACGGATGGGCGACTGTTTTTACCTGCGCCTGCTGCTGGTGAATGTGCGCGGCCCGACTTCGTTCGAGGCTCTGCGCACTGTCGATGGAGTCCTGCTGCCGACCTTCAAGGCCGCCTGCCAGGCTCGCGGACTGCTGGAAGACGACAGGCACTGGCAGCTGTGTCTGTCCGAAGCTGCCCAGACGCGGATGCCTGCTGCTCTGCGCCGACTTTTTGCCGCAATTTTGGCGCACGGCGATCCAAGCGACCCCGTGAAGCTCTGGGAGGAGTTTTCCCGCGAGATGGCTGGCGACCTGCTGCACCAGGGCTTGAGCGCCGAGGCTGCTATGGCCGAAGTGCTGCGGTCGCTGCAGAAGCGGCTGGAGCGGATGGGCGGATCCGAGCTGTCTGCCTACGGCCTTCCTCAACCACTGGCAGAGCCGGATCAGGTAAATAAAATCACTTCTATGCACTGACTGTTAATATTTTTTACCTTTATTAGCTAACTGATGACAGCCACTTTTCAATATCCAGACTCGGCTTCTTTCTGACTGCCTGCCGACGCCCCATGAAGCTGCTGAGCTGCAGTCCGAAGTGGATGCGCTGGTCGCTACCCTGACTGACGAGCAGCGAGCTGTCTTCGAGGCCGTGCAGTCCAATCTGACGGCCGGTGGCGGCGGGCTGCATTTCATTGACGCTCCTGGAGGCACAGGCAAGACGTTCCTGCTCACACTTCTGCTGAAGTCGGTTCGAGCAAGACGTCAAATAACTGTTGCCGTCGCGTCATCGGGCATCGCGGCGACTATTCTACCCGGAGGTCGGACCGCCCACTCGATGTGAGTTTTGTGTCCGCATAAATATTTTTATAAACTGTTAATTTTTAAGAACAGAAACTTATGTCTAATTTATCCTCACAACTGACCATCCTCGCGATACCTGCCTGCAGGTTCAAGATCCCCGTCTGCGCTGTACGGCAGGACAGCGCCTTCTGCTCCATCGGCAGGCGGAGCAAACTGGCGGAGATTCTGCGGAACGCCCGCCTCATCGTGTGGGACGAGGCCCCGATGACGCACCGCAAAGACCTCGAGATCGTCGAGCGAACTCTGCGTGATTTGCTGCACGGTGGGCAGCCATTCGGGGGAGCGCTGCTGGTGCTGGCTGGCGACTTTCGCCAGTTGCTTGCTGTTGTGCCCGGAGGGACGCAGGCCAACACGATCGAAGCCTGCCTGAATCGGTCGGTGCTGTGGCGGCACTTCCGGCAGCACCAGCTCACAAGGAATCTGCGGCTGGAGGGCGGCTCGGCTCTCCAAAGCTACGCAGATTTTCTTATGCAGGTGAGAATCTATGGAGCTTCTATGCTCTCATTAAGCATGAAAATTGAAGAAAAAAATTGTAAAATTTCTACTCAATAAAAATTAAAATTTCTACTCATTCCACTTTTCACCGTCAGGTTGGCAACGGGGAGCTGCCAGAGGACGTTGAGGGCATGGTCTCCTTGCCTAGCGAGATCCTTCTGCCCGAGGACACAACCACTGAGCAGCTCATCCGGCACGTTTACCCGTCCTTTGAGCCGAGTGCGCAGCGTGACCAGATGTTCGCGGAGCGGAGCATCCTGGCGCCACTCAACAGGACGGTGGACGAGGCCAACGCCGCCTGCTTAGCGCTCTTCCCCGGTGAGAGCCGAGTCTACCTGTCGGTCGACTCGATTCCGAATGACGACACGGCAGCCACCAATTTTCCGCCGGAGCTGCTGAACCGGCTGGACCCCAGCGGTATGTCGCATCACCGACTGGAGCTGAAGGTCGGCATGCCGGTCGTCATGATGAGGAATCTGGACCCACCGCTGCTGTGCAACGGGACTCGGCTGCTGCTGCGTGAACTGCGTGACAACGTCCTGCTAGCGGAGGTGACCACTGGCGTCTACCGTTCGCGGCAGGTGTTCATCCCGCGGATCCCGCAGGAGCCGAGCCCAACCGAGGTTCCGTTTGTTTTCCGCCGTCTGCAGTTCCCGATCCGGCCGTGCTTCGCCATGACTATCCACAAGAGCCAGGGCCAGTCGCTGGGCACCTACGCTGTCGACCTGACGACGGCTTGCTTTCAGCATGGCCAGCTCTACGTGGCTCTGAGTCGTGCGCGGAGTGCCGATGGCGTTAAAGTTCGGGCTCCAGGCGGACGGACGAGGAACATCGTGCTTCGCCAGCTTATCGGCAAGTAGGACTGATTAGTGACGGATTAGTGCAGGAATAATAGCATAGGCAAGATGGCAGAAATATATAGGTGTGACAGATTTTGAGAGTGAGTTATAACTTATGAGAGCGACAAATTATGAGACTGAAAAGCTGAGAATTGAAAATTATGCGAGTGATAAACTATCACAGTGACAAAATATGATAGTGACAAATAATGAGAATGGGTGACACAATGAGTGAGTGAAAAATCTTGAGTGAGTGATGAACTATGAAAAGAAGTTACAAATTAGAGAGTGATAATACTTAAGAGTGCCAAATTCAGAGTGTGACGAATTATGAGACTGACAAACTATGAGAGTGATGAAGTGAAAAATTCTGTGTAGCAAATTCTGAGTAAGTGAAAAATGTTGAGAAGGATAATAATTATGAGGGTGCAAAATTCAGGGTGTAAAATTGAGTGTGACGAATTATGAGAGTGATGAATTATGAGTCAGAAATTATGAGTGTGACAAATTCTCGAGGGAAAATGAGAGTTATGCGATTTATTAGAGTGCCAAAGTTGGAGTGTGAAAAATTATGAGTGACAAATTATGAGTGATAATTTTTTTAACGTAAACTATTAGGTAGTGGCAAAACTGTTTCTTGATAGAGTTGCTAAATGAATTGAGATTGTGAAGCCTTGAGATTGTGAAGCCTTGAGATTGTGAATCTTTGAGATTGTGAATCTTTGAGATTGTGAATCCGTGAGATTGTGAATCCGTGAGATTGTGAATCTGTGAGATTGTGAATCTGTGAGATTGTGAATCTAACGTATAAGGGGAGCTTCTAAGAATGCTCAGGCTCCTGGCAATTTAGATTCAATTGCCATACTTATTTTTTCTGATTCTTAATAATGTACAGAATAGCCGTTCGTAATTATTCATGTTAAGCTCTATATTTTGTTACATGTGTTAATATTGACCCAATTTGCTTATTTAGTATTGTCAGTTAAGTTAATAGGTTTTCTTACACTTTTTTCCACTTTTTTTAATTTTCACCTTTGCTTACACCCCTCTTAAAATACAATTGCAATGCTTTAATAAAAAATATATGCCGTACTGTACTCGGGGTGCGCAGGATTCTGAATACAAACGAGCCGGTCGATTCATAGGCTATTAATAAACGGCATAAGTAATGGAAAGATATAAAATGCACATAAATTCTACACTAACATTATGAAATACTTAGCCAATGACCTGTGCTTATAATATCCCTTTAATTTGGTCGTTTCCTGCGCACCCCCCAATGATGTCTTTGAATTTGTTTTTTAATATATTCAACGGAGACACAAAAGTATAAGTACTGATATGAATGGGGGCGTTAGTTAGATTTCTAATTGCGCGTTCTGTACTGAGGGGTACGTTGCTGTGCATTGGAGAGTTGACTAAGATGACGTAACCATAGTTAATTTATAATGAGACTGACACTAACTGCCTGATAAATTGACTGCGTAAAACTGCGTAACTGCTTTTAGTGACTCTTACTCTGACTGACTTAGCTCATGAGATTGAGCTGATGGATTTCCAGGAATGGAATACCGGTGATGGAATTCCGGTGATGGGATTTCTTCCCCTTTCTCCTCCATCGGAGGAGTTGGCCTCGTTAATACTAAATCTTAATACTAAAAGTGGTGCGATGTTTGTTTGTGTGTTGCAATTTTTCTCCTAAACTACTGGCAAGTCAGCGTTGAAACTTATATGGGAAAACTGCAAATTTTCCGGATTGGGTTTATAGCTATTTTAATCTTTCATTTTTACATTTTAAGATCCCTAAAAAAGCAGAAAACTGTTTTTTTAACCCTCAATAACCTTCTTTGGCCACTCTGCCTGGGGCTGCTGCCAGTTTGTAAAAATAGCCACCCCAACCTCCGCCCGCGGGCCGCCGTGTATTGAGGGGTGGTGGGTGCGCGTGTTCAATGCAAATAACCCCCCCCCGCGTGTTGGGGGGTTCAATTAAATTTAACGATTCCCCCGGAATGGGAGGGGGTTGGGCTTGGGCTGAGTGTACATAGCAGTTGTACAGTGTAAGGAGATAGCTAGGACTGTGTCGAGATTTAATTGGTTTTATTATCGGCGGCATTCAATAGGCAGCCATGTGTATTTGCTGGGCAGTAAAATTTAATGAATAAACTTGCGAGCCTCTTTAGCAGGCTGTGAACGTACACTCGATACTTTAATGCTTTAAATCAGGAAATTTCAAGCGCTAACTGTTCCTCGAGTTTTAAACTTTCAGAGGAGAGACTTATATTACTGGAAAGATCTTGCAATACTGAGTTCGGGGATATAAGTTATTTGCTTTAAATGTGAAAACAAAAAGCACAGCATTTAAAAAACGATTTCCATACTTTTAACTTTCGGCAGTGTACTCATTTTGGAGTTCAATGATGGTTCGACCAACCCCCCAACAGTTGGTGGGAGGGGGGGGGTTCAACTTTTAATTGCCACTGCGTATTGGAAGGGGGTCAGTCGCTGTGTATTGGAGGGTTGATTTAGTTTGCGCAATCTTTTTGTTAACTTTTACCGAGACTGATACTGACTGACTGTGAAATCGGTTGCGCATTCAATTAATTCAACACGCTGCTGCGTTGTAGCTCTAACCCTAACCCTAACCCTAACCCTAACCACTAAATCCTGAGAGTTGATTCTTTTTTACGGAGAAAATTTCGATTCAGTCCAGTTTAATGGAGAGAATTTCTGTTTCGCGGAGACGATTTTGATGGATGTCAGTTTCACGGAGAGGATTTCCATGGAGTCCAGTTTCACGGAGAGGATTTCTGTTTCTCGGAGGGGATTTTGATGAATGTCAGTTTCACGGAGAGGATTTCCATGGAGTCCAGTTTCACGGAGAGAATTTCTGTTTCGCGGAGACGATTTTGATGGATGTCAGTTTCACGGAGAGGATTTCCATGGAGTCCAGTTTCACGGAGAGGATTTCCATGGAGTCCAGTTTCACGGAGAGGATTTCCATGGAGTCCAGTTTCACGGAGAGGATTTCTATTTCTCGGAGGGGATTTTGATGAATGTCAGTTTCACGGAGAGGTGTTTGATGGAGTTCTCTTTTACGGAGAAGATTTCGATGATGTTCAGTTTCGCTAAGAGGAGTTGGATGATGGGATTCAGGGAATGGCATTTCAGGGAATGGAGTACCGGTGATGGGAATTCTTCCCCTTTCTCCTCCAGAGGAGGAGTTGGCCTCGTCTCTCTCTAATACTAAAGTTGGTGCGATGATTGTTTGTTTGTTTGTCTGTTTGTTTGTGTGTTGCATAACTCCTCCTAGAATACTTGCAAGTCAGCGTTGAAACTTATATGGGGAAACTGCAAATTTTCCGGGGACTGCAGTGGGCTATTTCAATTTTTTATTTTCACATTTTAAGATCCCTAAAAAAGCAGAAAACTGATTTCCTAACCTTCTCTGGACACTTTTTCTGCTCGGAGCCGAAAATTTGCATGATTTTGAGCGATTGCGCCACAACTTTCTCCTATCTCTGTAGTGTATTTTCTCGCCAGTGGGGGTTGGTCGCGTTCTCAGTGGCAGCGTGTGTACAAGCGGACCCCGGCTGAAAAATTGAACTGTGTGTATTTCGTGGGGTGGTGGGTAAGTAAGCGCAATTATATGGCTATTGTGCTGAGATTCAATTGGTTTTATTATCAGCGCCTTTCAATTGACTGCCCTGTGCATTGGTTAGACAGTGAAATTCAATGAATAAACTTGCGGGCCTCTTTAGCAGGCAGTGAACGTATGAACGTACACTCAATATTGCAATGCTATAAATCGGCAAATTTCAAACTCAGACTGTTGCTGGAGTTTTTAACTTTGAGAGGAGAGACTTATATTGCTGGAAAGAACTTGCAACGCTGAGTTCGGGATATAAATTGTTTGCTTTAAATATGAAAACTAAATGCTCTGCATTGGAAAAACTATTTCCATACTTTTAACTTATTGCAAAGATTGTACTCATTTTAGGGGTTCAATGGTGTTCGACTGACCCCCCAACAGTTGGGGGGGGGTTCAATTTCTAATTGCCACTGCGTATTGGAAGGGGGTCGGTCGCTGTGTATTGGATGGAGGGTTGATTTAGATTGCGCAATATTTTTGTTAACTTTAACTGAGACTGATACTGACTGACTTAGAAATACGAGCGTAAATTGCGCAATCTTTTGATTCAATTATCTCATTTTTTATCGGACCTTTTCAACACGCAGCTCTGTGCAGCTCCAACCCTAACCCTAACCCTAACCACTGAATCCTGAGAGTTTAGTTGTTTGACGGAGAAACTTTCGATTGAGTCCAGTTTCACGGAGAGGATTTCTGTTTCGCGGAGAGGATTTCGATCGTGTTCAGTTTCACAGAGAGGATTTTGATGGATTTGGAGAACAGTTAGATAATGGGATTCGGGTCTTGGGATTCAGCTGATGGAGTTCAGGGAATGGAATTCCGGTGATGGGAGTTCTTCCCCTTTCTCCTCCATCGGAGGAGTTGGCCTCTCTCTCTTCTCTCTTAATACTAAAAGTGGTGCGATGTTTGTTTGTGTGTTGCAATTTTTCTCCTAGACTACTGGCAAGTCAGCGTTGAAACTTATATGGGAAAACTGCAAATTTTCCGGATTGGGTTTATAGCTATTTTACTCTTTCATTTTTACATTTTAAGATCCCTAAAAAAGCAGAAAACTGTTTTTTTAACCCTCAATAACCTTCTTTGGCCACTCTGCCTGGGGCTGCAGCCAGTTTGTAAAAATAGCCACCCCAACCTCCGCCCGCGGGTCGCTGTGTTTTTGGGGGGGGGGTGAGTGCGCGTGTTCCGCGTTCAATGCAAACCCCCCCGCGTGTTAGGGGTTCAATTAAATTTAACGATTCCCCCGGAATGGGGGTTGGGCTTGGGCTGAGTGTACATAGAAGTTGTACAGTGTAAGGAGATAGCTAGGACTGTGTCGAGATTTAATTGGTTTTATTATCGGCGCCATTCAATAGGCAGCCATGTGTATTTGCTGGGCAGTAAAATTCATTGAATAAACTTGCGAGCCTCTTTAGCAGGCAGTGAACGTACACTCGATACTTCAATGCTTTAAATCAGGAAATTTCAAACGCTAACTGTTCCTCAAGTTTTACACTTTCAGAGGAGAGACTTACATTGCTGGAAAGATCTTGCAACGCTGAGTTCGGGGATATAAGTTGTTTGCTTTAAATGTGAAAACAAAAAGCACAGCATTTAAAAAACGATTTCCATACTTTTAACTTTCTGCAGTGTTACTCATTTTGGAGTTCAATGGGGGTTCGACCAACCCCCGAACAGTTGGTGGGAGGGGAGGGGCGGTTCAACTTTTAATTGCCACTGCGGAAGGGGGTCAGTCGCTGTGTATTGAAGGGTTGATTTAGTTTGCGCAATCTTTTTGTTAACTTTTACCGAGACTGATACTGACTGACTGTGAAATCGGTTGCGCATTCAATGAATTTAATTGGTTCAATTTTTTATCGGCGCCTTTCAACACGCTGCTGCGTTGTAGCTCTAACCCTAACCCTAACCCTAACCACTAAATCCTGAGAGTTGATTCTTTTTGACGGAGAAAATTTCGATTCAGTCCAGTTTTAAGGAGAGAATTTCTGTTTCGCGGAGACGATTTTGATGGATGTCAGTTTTACGCAGAGGATTTCCATGAAGTCCAGTTTAACGGAGAGGATTTCTGTTTCTCGGAGAGGATTTTGATGAATGTCAGTTTCACGGAGAGGTTTTTGATGGAGTTATCTTTTACGGAGAGGATTTCGATGATGTTCAGTTTCGCGGAGAGGAGTTGGATGATGGGATTCAGGGAATGGCATTTCAGGGAATGGAGTTCCGGTGATGGGAATTCTTCCCCTTTCTCCTCCAGAGGAGGAGTTGGCCTCGTAAATACTAAAGTTGGTGCGATGTTTGTCTGTCTGTATGTTGCAATTTTTCTCCTAGACTACTTGCAACTCAGCGTTGAAACTTATATGGGTAAACTGCAAATTTTCCGGGTTGGGTTTATAGCTATTTTAATCTTTCATTTTTATATTTTAAGATCCCTAAAAAAGCAGAAATAATAAAACAATAGGGAATATGATCCACCTTGCGCAACTCTTAGTGATTGCGCCACAACAGCTGGCCTATCTGTGTAGTGTATTCTTTTAGCTGAAGGGGTGTAACTGGGCCAGTTGGCATCAATTTTTAGTGATTACGCCACAACTTTCTCCTATCTCGGCAGTGTATTTTCTCTCCAATGGGGAATGGGGGCATTCTCAGTGGCTGCGTGTGTACAATCGGACCCTAGCTCACTGGCTGATTGTATAGACAATTGCGCAACGATATGTTTTCTGATTTTCAATAGGCAGCCCTGTGTATTTGTTGGACAGTAAAATTCAATGAATAAACTTGCGAGCCTCCCACTGCTGCAGGCAGTGAACGTACACTTAATAGTTCAATTCCTTAAAACGGGAAATTTCAAAGCCAAACTGTTCCTTGAGTTTTAAACTTTAAGAGAAGAGACTTATATTGCTGGAAAGAGGTTGCAATGCTGAGTTAGGGGATATAAGTTTTTTGCTCTAAATGTGAAAATTAAAAGCACAGCATTCAAAAAGTGATTTCCATACTTTTAACTTTTTGCAAAGATTGTACTCCATTTCGGGGGTTCAATGAGGGTTTGACAGACTCCCAACAGTGGGGGGGTTCAATTTCTAGCTGCACTGCGTATTCGAAGGGGTTCAGTCGCTGTGTATTGGAGGGTTGATTTAGATTGCGCAATTTTTTTGTTAACTTTAACCGAGGCTGATACTGACTGCCTGAGAAATAAGTTGCGCAATTTAATTGGTTCAATGTTTTAACGGCGCCTTTCAACATGCAGCTGTGTAGCTCTAACCCTAACCCTAACCATAACCAATGAATTCTGAGAGCTGGGTTCTGTTTGACAGAGAAATTTCGATTGAGTCCAGTTACACGGAGAGGATTTTCGCGGAGAGGATTTTGATGGTGTTCAGTTTCACGGAGACAATTTCTGTTTCGCGGAGAGTTCAGGAAATGGGATTCCGGTGATGGGAGTTCTTCCCCTTTCTCCTCCAGCGGAGGAGTTGGCCTCGTCTCGTCCTAATACTAAAGTTGGTGCGATGATTGTTTGTTTGTTTGTCTGTTTGTTTGTGTGTTGCATAACTCCTCCTAGAATACTTGCAAGTCAGCGTTGAAACTTATATGGGGAAACTGCAAATTTTCCGGGGACTGCAGTGGGCTATTTCAATTTTTTATTTTCACATTTTAAGATCCCTAAAAAAGCAGAAAACTGATTTCCTAACCTTCTCTGGACACTTTTTCTGCTCGGAGCCGAAAATTTGCATGATTTTGAGCGATTGCGCCACAACTTTCTCCTATCTCTGTAGTGTATTTTCTCGCCAGTGGGGGTTGGTCGCGTTCTCAGTGGCAGCGTGTGTACAAGCGGACCCCGGCTGAAAAATTGAACTGTGTGTATTTCGTGGGGTGGTGGGTAAGTAAGCGCAATTATATGGCTATTGTGCTGAGATTCAATTGGTTTTATTATCAGCGCCTTTCAATTGACTGCCCTGTGCATTGGTTAGACAGTGAAATTCAATGAATAAACTTGCGGGCCTCTTTAGCAGGCAGTGAACGTATGAACGTACACTCAATATTGCAATGCTATAAATCGGCAAATTTCAAACTCAGACTGTTGCTGGAGTTTTTAACTTTGAGAGGAGAGACTTATATTGCTGGAAAGAACTTGCAACGCTGAGTTCGGGGATATAAATTGTTTGCTTTAAATATGAAAACTAAAAGCGCGGGATTCAAAAAACGATTTCCATACTTTTAACTTCCTGCAAAGATTGTAGGAAGATTTTAGTTGAGGGGTTGAGTTAAATTTAATGATTCCCCGGAACGAGGGGGTTGGGCTTGGACTGAGTGTACATAGCTGTTGTACAGTGTAAAAAGATAGATAGAACTGTGCCGAGATTCAATTGGTTTTATTATCGGCCCTGTGTATTAGCTGGGCAGTGAAATTCAATGAATAAACTTGCGAGCTTCTCTAGCAAGCAGTCAGGAAATCGGTAAATTTCAAACGCTAACTGTTCCTCGAGTTTTAAACTTTGAGAGAAGAAACTTATATTGCTGGAAAGATCTTGCAACGCTGAGTTCGGGAATATAAGTTGTTTGCTTTAAATATGAAAAGAAAATGCACAGCATTTGAAAAACTATTTCCATACTTTTAACTTTCTGCAAAAATTGTACTCAGTTTTGCGAGACGTAATAGATAAAGTTGGGGGAGGGTTCAACTTCTCACTGCTGCTGTGTATTGGAGGGTTGATTTAGATTGCGCAATGTTTTTGTTAACTTTAACTGAGACTGATACTGACTGACTGTGAAATCGGTTGCGCAATGAATTGATTCAATTAGTTCAATATTTTTATCAGTGCCTTTTAACACGAAGCTGTGCGTAGTTCTAACCCTAAAGCTAACCCTAACCCTAACCAATGAATCCGGAGAGTTGAGTTGTTTGACGGAAAAAATTCGATTGAGTCCAGTTTAGCGGAGACGATTTCAATGTTTTAATTTTGACGGAGAGAATTTCTGTTTCGTGGAGAGGATTTCGATGGTGTTCAGTTTCACGGAGAGGATTTCGATCACGTTCATCTTCACAGTGAGGATTTCTGTTTCGCGGAAATAATTTATGATTGATTTCTGTTTTATCGAGACGATTTTGATGGATTTAAGTTTCAATGAGAGGATTTCGAAGGAGTCCAGTTTCATGGAGAGGATTTCGATGGTTTTCATTTGAACGGACAGGATTTCTGCTTTGCGGAGAGGATTTTGATGGATTTGGCATCTTCAGTCAGTCAGAGAAGAGAGTAAAGAGAAGAATGAAAAGAGAAGAGAGATGAGATGATAGAAAACAGAGTAGAAATGAGACGAGAGATTAGACATGACAGATGGGAGAAAAGAGGGGAGTAAGGCGGGAACGAAGGAGAGAGAAGAGAAGAGGAGAGAGGAGACGAGAGGGGAGATATGAGATAGCAGAGGGAGACAATAGAGATGATAGGAGAGAGAATAGAGATGAGGGATAAGAGCGTACAGAGGTAATAGAAAAGAGGGGAGAGTAGAGGAGAAAGAAGGAGTGAGATGAGGGATGAGAGATGAGAGAGGAGGGGAGAGAGAAGAGAGGAGAAAAGAGGGGAGAAATGAGAGATGCGATGAGAAAAGAGATGAGTGAGAACATAAGAGAGAAGAGATTAGAGATTAGAGAAGAGAGGGGAGAAGATGAAATGAGAAAGGAGAGGAGAGAAGAGAGAATGGAGAGGATAGAAAAGAGAGAAGAGAAGAGATAGGGGATAGTGGTAAGGAGGAAAGAAAGATGGGAGACAAGAAAGTAGAGTGTGAGAGCGTATATGAGATATGAGAAATGAGAAGCAGATAGGAGAGAAAAGAGAAGAGAGAGAGGGTTAAGAGAGACGATAGATAAGTAAGAAGAGATGACATATGAGAGAGGAGAGAAGAGGGAGAGATAAGAGAGAAGAGAGGAGACAGGAGACAGAAGTGAAGAGGAGAGATATGAGAGAAGAGAGGAGACAGGAGACAGAAGTGAAGAGGAGAGATATGAGAGAAGAGAGGAGACAAGAGGAGAGGGTACAGACGAAAGACGAGGGAGAAGAGATAAATAGGGGAGTAGGGGTAGAGATGAGATGAGAGAGAGGAGAGAGAAGAGAGTCACGATAACAGCGAAGAGAGGAGAGAGGAGATATGAGAGACGTGAGAGTCTTTGAGCTATGGTCTTTGAAAGGTTTTGTAAAGAATTTGGAGACGATTTGGAAGATAGGGTTCAAGACATGGAATTTCAGTTGATAGATATTTCAGCAAATGGTATTCCGGTGATGGGAGTTCTTCCCCTTTCTCCTCCAGAGGAGGAGTTGGCCTCGTCTCTTCTATATATACTAAAGTTGACGTGTTGTTTGTCTGTCTGTCTGTGTGTGTGTGTGTGTGTGTGTCATTTCGACAACTCCTCCTTGAATAGTGGCAACTCAGCGTTGAAACTTATATGGGAAGATTGGAAATTATCCGAGGTCGGCTATAGGCTATTTTAATTCTGAAATTTTAATTTCTAAGATCCTCAAAAAAGCAGAAAACGGCGGTCTTGACCTTTGATAATCTTAATTGTCCCCTCTTTCTGCTTGGAGCTGAAAATTTGCATGAATTTCAAGTGATTGCGCCACAACTTTTCCCTATCTCTGCAGTGTATTTTCTCTCCAGTGGGGGGATGGGGCGTTCTAAATGGCTGCCTGTGTACAATCGGACCCTGGCTCACTGGCTGACTGTATAGACAATTGCGCAAAGATTTGTGTTCTAATTTTCAATAGGCAGCCCTGTGATTTTGTTGAACCTTGAAATTCAATGCATAAACTTGCGGGCCTCTTTAGCAGGCAGTGAACGTACAATCGATATTTCAATGCTTTAAATCAGAAAAACGCAAACTGTTGCTCGAGTTTTTAACTTTGAGAGAAAAAATTTATATTGCTGGAAAGAACTTGCAAAGCTGATTTCAGGGATATAAATTGTTTGCTTCAAATATGAAAACTAAAAGCTCTGCATTGCAAAAACTATTTCCATACTTTAAACTTTCTGCAAATATTGTACTCATTTTGGCGAGAGGTGAGAGATAAAGTTGGGGGTTTCGACTTCTAACTGGCGCTGTGTATAGGAAGGGGGTCAGTTGCTTTGTATTGGAGGGTTGATTAGATTGCGCAAACTTTTTGTTAACTTTAACTGAGACTTATACTGACTAACACAGAAATATATTGCGCAATCAATTGATTCAATTGGTTAGCTTTTTTATTATCGGCCCTGTGTATTAGCTTGGCAGTGAAATTCAATGTACAAAATTGCGAGCCTCTCAGGCAAGCAGTCGGGAAATCGGTAAATTTCAAACGCTAACTGCTCCTTGAGTTTTAAACTTTGAGAGGAGAGACTTATATTGCTGGAAAGATCTTGCAACGCTGAGTTTAGGGATATAAGTTGTTTGCTTTAAATATGAAAAGAAAAAGCACCGCATTTAAAAAACTATTTCCATACTTTTAACTTTCTGCAAAAATTGTACTCAGTTTTGCGAGACGTAATAGATAAAGTTGGGGGAGGGTTCAACTTCTCACTGCTGCTGTGTATTGGAGGGTTGATTTAGATTGCGCAATGTTTTTGTTAACTTTAACTGAGACTGATACTGACTGACTGTGAAATCGGTTGCGCAATGATTTGATTCAATTAATTCAATATTTTTATCAGTGCCTTTTAACACGAAGCTGTGCGTAGTTCTAACCCTAACCCTAACCCTAACCTTAACCCTAGCCCTAATGAATCTGGCGAGTTGAGTTGTTTGACGGAAAAAATTCGATTAAGTCAAGTTTAGCGGAGACGATTTCAATGTTTAAATTCTGACGGAGAAGATTTCTGTTTCGTGGAGAGGATTTCGATGATGTTCAGTTTCACGAAAGGATTTCCATGGTCTTCAGTTTCACGGAGAGGATTTCGATCATGTTCAGCTTCACGGAGAGGCTTTCTGTTTCGCTGAGATAATTTATGATTGATTTCTGTTTTATGGAAACAATTTTGATGGATTCAGGTTTCAAGGAGAGGATTTCGAAGGAGTCCAGTTTCACGGAGAGGATTTCGATGGTTTTCAGTTGCACGAACAGGATTTCTGCTTCGCGGAGAGGATCTTGATGTATTTGGCATCTTCAATCAGTCAGAGAATAGAGTAAGGAAAAGAATGAAAAGAGAAGAGAGATGAGATGATAGAAAACAGAGTAGAAATGAGTGGAGAGATTAGACATGCCAGATGGGAGAGAAGAGGGGAGTAAGGCGGGAACGAAGGAGAGAGAAGAGAAAAGAAGAGAGGAGATGAGAGGGAGATATAAGATAGCAAAGAGGAGACAGGAGAGATAAGAGGAGAAAGAAGAGAGGAGGGATAAGAGCGTACAGAGGAAATAGAAGAGGAGAGAGTAGAGGAGAAAGAAAAAGAGTACAGATGAGAGATGAGAGAGAAGAGGAGAAAGGAGAAAGTAGAGACGAAAGACGAGGGAGAAGAGATAGATAAAGGGAGTAGAGATGAGAAGAGAGAGAGGAGAGAGAAGAGAGTCAAGATAATAGCGAAGAGAGGAGAGAGGAGATATGAGAGACGTAAGAGTCTTTGAGCTATAGTCTTTGAAAGGTTTGTAAAGAATTTGGAGACGATTTGGAAGATAGGGTGAAAGACATGGAATTTCAGTTGATGGATATTTCAGGGAATGGAATTCCGGTGATGGGAGTTCTTCCCCTTTCTCCTCCGAAGGAGGAGTTCCACTCGTCTATATATACTAAAGTTGACGTGTTGTTTGTCTGTCTGTCTGTCTGTCATTTCGACAACTCCTCCTTGAATAGTGGCAACTCAGCGTTGAAACTTATATGGGAAGATTGGAAATTATCCGAGGTCGGCTATAGGCTATTTTAATTCTGAAATTTTAATTTCTAAGATCCTCAAAAAAGCAGAAAACTTGAATCTTGACCTTTGATAATCTTAATTGTCCCCTCTTTCTGCTTGGAGCTGAAAAATGCATGAATTTTTAGTGATTGCGCCACAACTTTTCCCTATCTCTGTAGTGTATTTTCTTTCCAGTGGGGGGTGGGAGCGTTCTCAGTGGCTGCGTGTGTACACTTGGACCCTGGCTCACTGGCTGACTTTATAGATAATTGCGCAATGATATGGCTACTGATAAGTTTTCCTGCCTTTCAATGGGCAGTCCTGTGTATTTGTTGGACATTGAAATTCAATGCATCAACTTGCAAGCAGGCAGTGAACGTACACTCGATACTTCAATGCTATAAATCAGACAGTTTCAAACGCTAACTGTTCCTCGAGTTTTAAACTTTGAGAGGAGAAACTTATATTGCTGGCAAGATCTTGCAACGCTGAGTTCGGGGATATAAGTTGTTTGCTTTAAATATGAAAAGAAAAAGCACAGCATTTGAAAAACTATTTCCATACTTTTAACTTTCTGCAAAGATTGTACTTTAATCTGCAAAGATTGTTGGGGGGAGGGTTCAACTTCTCACTGCTGCTGTGTATTGGAGGGTTGATTTAGATTGCGCAATGTTTTTGTTAACTTTACCTGAGGCTGATACTGACTGACTGTGAAATCGGTTGCGCAATGAATTGATTCAATTAGTTCAATATTTTTATCTGTGCCTTTTAACACGAAGCTGTGCGTAGTTCTAACCCTAACCCTAACCCTAACCCTAACCCTAATGAATCTGGCGAGTTGAGTTGTTTGACGGAAAAAATTCGATTAAGTCAAGTTTAGCGGAGACGATTTCAATGTTTAAATTCTGACGGAGAAGATTTCTGTTTCGTGAGAGGATTTCGATGATGTTCAGTTTCACGAAAGGATTTCCATGGTGTTCAGTTTCACGGAGAGGATTTCGATCATGTTCAGCTTCACGGAGAGGCTTTCTGTTTCGCGGAGATAATTTATGATTGATTTCTGTTTTATGGAAACAATTTTGATGGATTTAAGTTTCAAGGAGAGGATTTCGAAGGAGTCCAGTTTCACTGAGAGGATTTCGATGGTTTTTAGTTGCACAGACAGGATTTTTGCTTCGCGGAGAGGATCTTGATGGATTTGGCATCTTCAATCAGTCAGAGAAGAGAGTAAAGAGAAGACTGAAAAGAGAAGAGAGAAGAGATGATAGAAAACAGAGTATAATTGAGTGGAGAGATTAGACATGACAGATTGGAGATGATAGGAGAGAGAATAGATGAGGGATAAGAGCGTACAGAGGCAATAGAAGAGAGGGGAGAGTAGAGGAGAAAGAAAGAGTGAGATGAGGAGATGAGGATGAGAGAGGAGGGGAGAGAGGAGACAGGAGAGAGTACAGACGAAAGACTAGGGAGAAGATATAAATAAGGTAGTAAAGATGAGAGGAGAGAGAGAGAGAGAAGCGAAAGAGAAGAGAGTGAGGAGAGAGGAGAGATATGAAAGGAGCAAGGAAAGGAGAAAAGAGAGAATGGAGAGAATAGAAAAGAGAGAAGAGAAGAGACAGGGGATAGTGAAAAGGAGGAAGAAAGATGGGAGACAAGAAAGTAGTGTCAGAGCGTATATGAAATATGAGAAATGAGAGCAGAGAGAAGAGAAAAGAGAAGAGAGAGAGAGGGTTAAGAGAGACGATAGATAAGTGAGTAGAGATGACATATGAGAGAGGAGAGAAGAGGGAGAGATAAGAGTGAAGAGAGGAGACAGAAGACAGGAGAAGGTACAGACGAAAGACGAGGGAGAAGAGATAAATAAGGGAGCAGGGGTAGAGATGAGATGAGAGAGAGGAGAGAGGAGATATGAGAGACTTGAGAGTCTTTGAGCTATGGTCTTTGAAAGATTTTGTAAAGAATTTGGAGACGATTTGGAAGATAGGGTTAAAGATATGGAATTTCAGTTGATGGATATTTCAGGGAATAGAATTCCGGTGATGGGAGTTCTTCCCCTTTCTCCTCCGAAGGAGGAGTTCCACTTCTTAATACTAAAGTTGGTGCGTTGTTTGTCTGTGTGTGTGTGTGTTTGTTGGATAACTCCTCCTAGAATACTTGCAAGTCAGCGTTGAAACTTATGTGGGAAAACTGCAAATTTTCCGAGGATGGCTTTAGGCTATTTTAATCTTTTATTTTTACATTTTAAGATCCCTAAAAAAGCAGAAAATGGCGGTCTTGACCTTTGATAATCTTAATTGTCCCCTCTTTCTGCTTGGAGCTGAAAATTTGCATCAATTTTAGTGATTGCGCCATAAAATTTTTCTATCTTGGCAGTGTATTTTCTCTCAAGTGGGGGATGGTCGCGTTCTCAGTGGCTGCGTGTGTACACTTGAACCCTGGCTCACTGACTGACTTTATAGACAATTGCGCAACTATTTGTGTTCTGTTTTTTAACAGGAAGCCCTGTGTACCTCCTAGAATACTTGCAAGTCAGCGTTGAAACTTATGTGGGAAAACTGCAAATTTTCCGAGGATGGCTTTAGGCTATTTTAATCTTTTATTTTTACATTTTAAGATCCCTAAAAAAGCAGAAAATGGCGGTCTTGACCTTTGATAATCTTAATTGTCCCCTCTTTCTGCTTGGAGCTGAAAATTTGCATCAATTTTAGTGATTGCGCCATAAAATTTTTCTATCTTGGCAGTGTATTTTCTCTCAAGTGGGGGATGGTCGCGTTCTCAGTGGCTGCGTGTGTACACTTGAACCCTGGCTCACTGACTGACTTTATAGACAATTGCGCAACTATTTGTGTTCTGTTTTTTAACAGGAAGCCCTGTGTATTTTTTGCACAGTGAAATTCAGTGCATTTTAATGCATAAACTTGCGAGCATCTTTAGCAGGCAGTGAACGTACACTCGATATTTCAATGCTTAAAATCAGAAAGTTTCAAACACTAACTGTTGCTCGAGTTTTGAACTTAGAGAGGAGAGACTTATATTGCTGGAAAGATCTTGCTGCAATGAGTTCGGGGATATAAGTTTTTTGCTTTAAATATGAAAATTAAATTCACAGCATTCAAGAAAAGATTTTCATACTTTTAGCTTTCTGCAAAGATTGTGCTCATTTTGGAGTTCAATGGGGGTTCGACCGACCCCCAATAGTTGGTGGGGGGAGTTCAATTTCTAGCTGCACTGCGTATTGGAAGGGGGGTCGGTTGCTGTGTATTTGAGGGTTGATTTAGATTGCGCAATCTTTTTGTTAACTTTAACTGAGGCTGATACTGACTGCCTGAGAAATAAGTTGCGCAATTTAATTGGTTCAATGTTTTTACGGCGCCTTTCAACACGCAGCTGTCAACCCTAACCCTAACCCTAACCAATGAATTCTGAGAGCTGGGCTATTTGACGTAGAAATTTCGATTTAGTCCAGTTTCACGGAGAGGATTTCTATTTCGCGGAGAATATTTCGATGGTGTTCAGTTTCACGGAGAGGATTTCGATAGTGTTCAGTTTCACGGAGACGATTTCTGTTGCGCGGAGAGGTGTTGGAAAATGGGATTCCGCTTATGGAGTTCAGGGAATGGAATTCCGCTGATTGGAGTTCTTCCCCTTTCTTCTCCGAAGGAGGAGTTGGCCTCGTTAATACTAAAACTGGTGCGTTGTTTGTCTGTGTGATACATATCTCCTCCTAGACGACTTGCAAGTCAGCGTCGAAACTTATATGGGAAAACTGCAAATTTTCCGAGGATGGCAGTGGGCTATTTCAATTTTTTATTTTTACATTTTAAGATCCCGAAAAAAGCAAAAAACTGCAATCTTGACCTTTGATAATCTTATTTGTCGCCTCTTTCTGCTTGGAGCTAAAAATTTGCATGAATTTTGAGCGATTGCGCCATAACTTTCTCCTATCTCTGCAGTGTATTTTCTCTCCAGTGGGGGTGCTCGCGTTCTCAGTGGCGGCGTGTGTACACTTGGACCTTGGCGCACGGGCTGACTGTATAGACAATTGCGCAACGATACGTGCTCTGATTTTCAATTAGGCAGCCCGGTGTATTTTTTGCACACTGAAATTCAATGCATCAACATGCGACCTTTTTAGCAGGCAGGTGAACGTACACTCGATACTTCAATGCTTTAAATCGGGACATTTCAAACGCTAACTGTTGCTCGAGTTCTAAACTTTAAAAGAATAGACTTATATTGCTGGAAAGATCTTGCAACACTGAGTTCGGGGATATAAGTTGTTTGTTTTAAATGTGAAAAGAAAAAACACAGCGATCGAAAACAACTTCCATACTTTTTACTTTCTGGAAAGATTGTACTCATTTTGGGGTTCAATGGGGTTCGACCAACCCCCAACAGTTGGTGGGAGGGGGGGCGGTTCAACTTTTAATTGCCACTGCGGAAGGGGGTCAGTCGCTGTGTATTGGAGGGTTGATTTAGATTGCGCAATCATTTCGTGTGCACTTGGACCTTGGCGCACGGGCTGACTGTATAGACAATTGCAATTCACTGTTGCAGGCAGTGAACGTACACTCGATATTTCAATGCTTAAAATCAGAAAGTTTCAAACACTAACTGTTGCTCGAGTTTTGAACTTAGAGAGGAGAGACTTATATTGCTGGAAAGATCTTGCTGCGATGAGTTCGGGGATATAAGTTTTTTGCTTTAAATATGAAAATTAAATTCACAGCATTCAAGAAAAGATTTTCATACTTTTAGCTTTCTGCAAAGATTGTTCTCATTTTGGAGTTCAATGGGGGTTCGACCGACCCCCAATAGTTGGTGAGGGGGGGTTCAATTTCTAGCTGCACTGCGTATTGGAAGGGGGGTCGGTTGCTGTGTATTTGAGGGTTGATTTAGATTGCGCAATCTTTTTGTTAACTTTAACTGAGGCTGATACTGACTGCCTGAGAAATAAGTTGCGCAATTTAATTGGTTCAATGTTTTTACGGCGTCTATCAACACGCAGCTGTGTGTAGCTCTAACCCTAACCCTAACCTTAACCAATGAATTCTGAGAGCTGGGCGTTTGACGTAGAAATTTCGATTTAGTCCAGTTTCACGGAGAGGATTTCTATTTCGCGGAGAATATTTCGATGGTGTTCAGTTTCACGGAGAGGATTTCGATAGTGTTCAGTTTCACGGAGACGATTTCTGTTGCGCGGAGAGGTGTTGAAAAATGGGATTCCGCTGATGGAGTTCAGGGAATGGAATTCCGCTGATTGGAGTTCTTCCCCTTTCTTCTCCGAAGGAGGAGTTGGCCTCGTTAATACTAAAGTTGGTGCGATGATTGTTTGTTTGTTTGTCTGTTTGTTTGTGTGTTGCATAACTCCTCCTAGAATACTTGCAAGTCAGCGTTGAAACTTATATGGGGAAACTGCAAATTTTCCGGGGACTGCAGTGGGCTATTTCAATTTTTTATTTTCACATTTTAAGATCCCTAAAAAAGCAGAAAACTGATTTCCTAACCTTCTCTGGACACTTTTTCTGCTCGGAGCCGAAAATTTGCATGATTTTGAGCGATTGCGCCACAACTTTCTCCTATCTCTGTAGTGTATTTTCTCTCCAGTGGGGGGATGGTCGCGTTCTCAGTGGCGGCGTGTGTACACTTTTACCTTGGCGCACGGGCTGACTGACTATAGAAAATTGCGCAACGATGTTCTGATCAGAAAATATGTTCTGATTTTCAATAGGCAGCCCTGTGTATTTGTTGGACAGTAATTCAGTAAATTCAATGAATAAACTTGCGAGCATCTTTAGCACGCACTGAACGTAAACTCAATGCTTTAAATCGGGAAATTTCAAACGTTTACTGTTCCTCGAGTTTTTAACTTTGAGAGGAGAGACTTATATTGCTGGAAAGAACTTGCAACGCTGAGTTCGGGGATATAAATTGTTTGCTTTAAATATGAAAACTAAATGCTCTGCATTGGAAAAACTATTTCCATACTTTTAACTTATTGCAAAGATTGTACTCATTTTAGGAGTTCAATGGTGTTCGACTGACCCCCAACAGTTGGGGGGGGGGTTCAATTTCTAATTGCCACTGCGTATTGGAAGGGGGTCGGTCGCTGTGTATTGGATGGAGGGTTGATTTAGATTGCGCAATATTTTTGTTAACTTTAACTGAGACTGATACTGACTGACTTAGAAATACGAGCGTAAATTGCGCAATCTTTTGATTCAATTATCTCATTTTTTATCGGACCTTTTCAACACGCAGCTCTGTGCAGCTCCAACCCTAACCCTAACCCTAACCACTGAATCCTGAGAGTTTAGTTGTTTGACGGAGAAACTTTCGATTGAGTCCAGTTTCACGGAGAGGATTTCTGTTTCGCGGAGAGGATTTCGATCGTGTTCAGTTTCTCAGAGAGGATTTTGATGGATTTGGAGAACAGTTAGATAATGGGATTCGGGTCTTGGGATTCAGCTGATGGAGTTCAGGGAATGGAATTCCGGTGATGGGAGTTCTTCCCCTTTCTCCTCCATCGGAGGAGTTGGCCTCGTTAATACTAAAAGTGGTGCGTTGTTTGTTTGTCTGTATGTGTGTTGCAATTTTTCTCCTAGACTACTGACAAGTCAGCGTTGAAACTTATATGGGAAAACTGCAAATTTTCCGGATTGGGTTTATAGCTATTTTAATCTTTCATTTTAATATTTTAAGATCCCTAAAAAAGCAGAAAACTGATTTCCTAACCTTCTTTGGCCCTTCTGTGGCCACTCTGCCTCTCCAGTGGAGGGGTTGCAGTCTGTTTGTAAAAATAGCCACCCCAACCTCCGCCCGCGGTCGCTGTGTTTTGGGGGGGGGGTGCGCGTGTTCCGCGTTCAATGCAAAACCCCCCCGCGTGTTGGGGGGTTCAATTAAATTTAACGATTCCCCGGAATGGGGGTTTGGGCTTGGGCTGAGTGTACGTAGCAGTTGTACAGTGTAAGCAGATAGATAGGACTGCCGAGATTCAATTGGTTTTATTATTGGCGCCTTTTTTTCTCCATAGGCAGCCCTGTGCATTAGCTTGGCAGTGAAATTCTTGCGAGCTTATCTAGCAAGCAGTCGGGAAATCAGTAAATTTCAAACGCTAACTGTACCTCGAGTTTTAAACTTTGAGAGGAGAGACTTATATTGCTGGAAAGATCTTTTAATGCTGAGTTCAGGGATGTAAGTTGTTTGCTTTAAATATGGAAACAGAAAGCTTAGAATTACGAAAATGGTTTCCATACTTTTAAGGTCCTGCAAAGATTGTACTTAGTTTTGCGAGACATAATAGACAAAGTTAGGGGGAGGGTTCAAATTCTTACTATCGCTGTGTATTGGAGGGTTGATTTAGATTGCGCTATCTTTTTGTTAACTTCAACTTCAACTGATACTGACTGACTGTGAAATCGGTTGCACAATCAATTGATGCAATTTATTCAATATTTTTATCGGTGCCTTTTAACTTGCAGCTGAGCGTAGTTCTAACCCTAACCCTAGCCCTAACCCTAACCCTAACCCTAACCCTAACCCTAACCAATGAATCTGGAGAGTTGAGTTGTTGGACGGAGAAAATTCGATGGAGTCCAGTTTAAACGGAGACGATTCCGATGTTTTCATTTTTACGGAGAGGATTTCTGTTTCGTGGAGAGGATTTCGATGATGTTCAGCTTCACGGAGAGGATTTTGATGATGTTCAGCTTCACGGAGAGGATTTTAGTTTCACGAAGAAAATTTCGATTGAGTCCAGTTTCTGGAGAAACTTTAGATTTGGAGAAAAGTTGGATGATGGGATTCGGGTCTTGGGATTCAGCTGATGGAGTTCAGGGAATGGATTCCGGTGATGGGAGTTCTTCCCCTTTCTCCTCCAGAGGAGGAGTTGGCCTCGTCCATATACTAAAAATGGTCTGTCGGTATATGTGTGTGTGATCGATTTTAGCAAAAATGGCTCAACCGATTTTGTTCAAACTTGCACCATTCGATCAGAAATTTTTCCGTGACGGTACATGCATCGTGGCTAAGAAATTGCTCGATGCTAAAGGGATTAAATATTCGAAAAACATGCTTTTTTGCAAAGGTCAAGCAGCTATTTCGACTTGAAACGCACTGTAAAAATGCTAGAGAAAAAACTGACTGGTTGAATTCTGATTCTGAAATAGATTGCATCACAATACACTTTATTTATCGTCTGTGTACTGGCTGAATTTGACACTCAATTGAATTGCGTCACAGCTTTGAGTGTGAAAGTATAGTGCAGTACTGAATTTATATTACGTAACCATATTGTTAGCTTTCATAGACACTGGTACTGACTTGCCTAAGAAATTGATTATGTCATAACTGCTTCGCGTGACTTTTTACTCTACCTGACTTGGTGTGAGTGTTGAATTATATAAGTGGTACAAATTCACTGATAACTTCGATGAGAGCTAGCCTAGAGCTAAGCAGACCAGACTGCTAATGCAGCGACCTGGGTTCGAATCTAAGTAGTTTAAAAGTAGTAGTGTAAAATTTTTTATTAAAAGCTTTTATTAAAGGACTAAATAAAAACACTTAGATTACTGCACTCGATAAGCTAAGGATTATTGCTATTAATAAACCAAGGATTACTGCACTCAATAAACCAAGGACTATTGCTCTTGGCAAACCAAGGATTACTGCACTTGATTAATCAAGGATTATTGCTATTAATAAACCAAGGATTACTGCACTCGATAAGCCAAGGATTATTGCTATTAATAAACCAAGGATTACTGCACTCAATAAACCAAGGACTATTGCTCTTGGCAAACCAAGGATTACTGCACTTGATTAATCAAGGATTATTGCTATTAATAAACCAAGGATTACTGCACTCGATAAGCCAAGGATTATTGCTATTAATAAACCAAGGATTACTGCACTCAATAAACCAAGGACTATTGCTATTAATAAACCAAGGATTACTGCACTCAATAAACCAAGGACTATTGCTCTTGGCAAACCAAGGATTACTGCACTCGATAAGCCAAGGACTATTGCTCTTGGCAAACCAAGGATTACTGCACTCGATAAGCCATGGATTATTGCTATTAATAAACCAAGGATTACTGCACTCGATAAGCCAAGGATTATTGCTATTAATAAACCAAGGATTACTGCACTCGATAAGCCAAGGATTATTGCTATTAATAAACCAAGGATTATGCACTTGGCAAACCAAGGATTACTGCACTCGATAAGCCAAGGATTATTGCTATTAATAAACCAAGGATTACTGCACTATGACTATTGCTCTTGGCAAACCAAGGATTACTGCACTCGATAAGCCAAGGATTATTGCTATTAATAAACCAAGGATTACTGCACTCGATAAGCCAAGGATTATTGCTATTTAAACCAAGGATTACTGCACTCGATAAGCCAAGGATTATTGCTTTAAACCAAGGATTACTGCACTCGATAAGCCAAGGATTATTGCTATTAATAAACCAAGGATTACTGCACTCGATAAGCCAAGGATTATTGCTATTAATAAACCAAGGATTACTGCACTCATAAGCCATGGATTATTGCTATTAATAAACCAAGGATTACTTACTGCACTTGGCAAACCAAGAATTACTGCACTCGATAAGCCATGGATTATTGCTATTAATAAACCAAGGATTACTGCACTCGATAGCCAAGGATTACTGCGCTTGATAAGCTTGGCTACATGTATAGGATTATTTCTATCCAGGGATGCTTGCTATTTAGGGATTCTTGCTATGTGCAGGATGCTTGCTATCTGGAAGGATGCTTCTACATTATTTGGGGTATGCTTGCTATCTGCAAGATGCTTGCTATCTGCAAGATGCTTGCTATCTGCAGATGCTTGCTATCTGCAGATGCTTGCTATCTGGGTGGATGCTTGCTAGGAGTATTAGGGGATGCTTGCTACTGGGGGATGCTTGCTGTCTTGGGAATATTTTCTATTTAGGGGTAATGACTAAAATTCATGAGAGCTAGCCTAGAGGTAAACAGACTAAACTGCTAAATGCAGGGACGATGGTTCGAATTTTTAGAGAGTAGAGTTTTTTTAATTAAAGCTTTTTAACGCTAAGACAAAAAAAATTATGGAAGCGTCATGTAAACAATCATACAAGCGTCATGTAAACAATCATAGAAGCGTCATGTAAAAATCATAGAAGCGTCATGTAAACAATCATAGAAGCGTCATGTTAAAATCATAAAAGCGTCATGTAAACAATCATACAAGCGTCATGTAAACAATCATAGAAGCGTCATGTAAAAAAATCATAGAAGCGTCATGTTAAAATCATAAAAGCGTCATAAAAAAATCATAGAAGCGTCATGCAAACAATCATAGAAGCGTCATGTTAAAATCATACAAGCGTCATGTAAACAATCATACAAGCGTCATGTAAACAATCATAGAAGCGTCATGTAAAAAATCATAGAAGCGTCATGTTAAAATCATAAAAGCGTCATAAAAAATCATAGAAGCGTCATGTAAACAATCATACAAGCGTCATGTAAACAATCATAGAAGCGTCATGTAAAAATCATAGAAGCGTCATGTAAACAATCATAAAGCGTCATGTAAACAATCATAGAAGCGTCATGTAAACAATCATAGAAGCGTCATGTAAACAATCATAGAAGCGTCATGTAAACAATCATAGAAGCGTCATGTAAACAATCATAGAAGCGTCATGTAAAAATCATAGAAGCGTCATGTAAAAATCATAGAAGCGTCATGTAAAAATCATAGAAGCGTCATGTAAAAATCATAGAAGCGTCATGTAAACAATCATAGAAGCGTCATGTTAAAATCATAGAAGCGTCATGTAAACAATCATACAAGCGTCATGTAAACAATCATAGAAGCGTCATGTAAAAAATCATAGAAGCGTCATGTTAAAATCATACAAGCGTCATGTAAACAATCATAGAAGCGTCATGTAAAAAATCATAGAAGCGTCATGTAAAAATCATAGAAGCGTCATGTAAACAATCATAAAAGCGTCATGTAAAAATCATAGAAGCGTCATGAAAAAATCATAGAAGCGTCATGTAAAAATCATAGTAGCGTCATGTAAAAATCATAGAAGCGTCATGTAAAAAAATCATAGAAGCGTCATGTAAACAATCATACAAGCGTCATGTAAACAATCATAGAAGCGTCATGTAAACAATCATAAAAGCGTCATGTAAACAATCATAAAAGCGTCATGTAAACAAGCATAGAAGCGTCATGTTAACATAGAAGCGTCATGAAAAAATCATAGAAGCCTCATATAAAAACTAATGAAAGTGTGTCATTTAAAAAATTAAGAAGCATCATGGAAGAATAAAAGAAGCGTAACGTAAAAATCAAAAGAAGCGTCATGTCAGACATGAAACAAGTGTCATAAAAATTAAATGAAGCTATAGTGCTGTGCTGGGGAGAATCACTGAGACGTCAAGGCTCACAGAGAATAACTGAGATTACAGGGGGGTTTCTGAGATGTTAAAGCAAAAGTCAGAAGCTACTTCAAAGTACATGTACTTTACTTAAGTTTTTTATTGCATTCTTTGTTGGCTTGCCACGGTGGGGGGGGCGCTGATAGAAGAAGAGTCATGTAAAAATAAAAGGAGCACTATGTATACATAAAATAAAAGTCATGTCAAAGTTAAAAGATTCATTTGGGAATTGCTACGATGTCAAAGCTTGGAGGGAATCGTTATAGTGCTGTGATTCTTAAAGAAGGAATCACTTAAATGCCAAGGCTTAGGGAAGAAGAATTGCTGTGATTTCAAGGCTTTAGGTTGGGTAAAAGTTAGGTTTACGTCAGGTTTGGGTTGAGGGTTAGATTTTAGCGCGTTTCAAGGTTAACAGGGGATTTTTTAGATTTCAAGGTTTATGGGGGCATCGCTGACATGTCAAGGCTTACGAGGGGAATCTATCTATCTATCTATCTATAGCTGAGATGTCAAGGCTCACGGGGGAATAAATGAGATGTCAAGGCTAATGTCAGAAGGTACATGTAGTTTATTGGAAAAAAGTTATTACATTATTTGTTGGCTCCTCACGGGAGGGATCGCTGATAGAAAAAGCGTAATGTAAAAAAAAGAAGCTTCATGTCGAAGTTAAGAGATTCATTTGGGAATCCCTACGATGTCGAGGCTTGCAGGGAATCGCTTTAATGCTGTAGTAGTGCTATAGACTCTTAGAGAGAATTACTGAAATTTCAATGCTTTAGGGTTAGGGTTAGGGTTAGGGTTAGGGTTAGGGTTAGGGTTAGGGTTAGGGTTAGAAAGTAGACAGATTTTTTAAGATTTCAAGGCTTATGGGAGCATCGCTGAGATGTCAAGGGGGGAGTTGATATGTTAAGGCTTGTGGGGGGATTGCTGACATGTCAAGGCTTACACGGGTACTGGTAGCGTACTGAAGCATACTGGTAGAAGTAGCTCTGAAAGAAGGCAAGTATGGTTGAATTTCAATGTCTGTTATAAAATTCTGCACAAACATGTTTTATTGGTACATAAGCCTGGAATTAAAATGAGAATTCGATTCCTAGCCCCCCTCCCTAAGAATTTTTTTTCATTTTAAAGGATTCGTCCCTTGCTTATTGGCCACCCCGAAGGGGGGCGCAAGGTCAAAATCTCGACTGACTGAATTGAAACTCCAATTGAGATTGCGCCATAACTTTTTTCTCTAAGTTTCAATACTGGCTACAGTGTGCAAGGGAGAGAAAAAATGCTCAGTGGCTGTGTGTACATTCCTCTGACCCTAGCTGAATGGCGGACTGCATAGACAATTGCTATTTATAGATTTCACTCAACTGTGCATTGGCTCTGCCTGCGCACTGAGCAGCCCATCACTGCTATGCATTTGACAGCAGTGTCGAAGCTTATATGGCTGATTTTCTCGCCTTTCCATCAATAGGCGGAGTAGCCGCATGTAGGCACTAGGTTTAGGCTAGGCGTAAGGTCCCAGGTTCGAGTCCACCTCACTGCGAACAATTAAATTTGAATTCATTTATATTTATTTGTAACTTATGCATGGACTAATTAGAACATCTTTCGATTAATATTGATTAATAGCGATTGAAATTTTTTATTAAGTAAAGCAATTAATTATTTTTGCTAATCGGCACAAGCCACTAAGCAAATTTGATATGTAAAACTGCTTCAAGTCTGGCTTATCTCATCAATGGGTGTTGCCTAGCTCCATTTAAAGTATGAAATTGCTAAAATGCAGACAATGCTGCTAAACTGCTGAAGGCATAGGCACAGCTAAATCCTGAGTTGTGCAAAAGTCCGCCGATATGTATCGAACACTGATTAATGAGTCGTACTAAATGCTGAGAAATGTTTTAAATTGTTGAAAGGATCATTGCAAGTTTGCTGAGACTGAGGAGCCAGCCGAGAGAACTGCAAAATGCTTGGGGATGAATGAGAATTCTTGAGGGAATAGTATAGGCTTCTCTTCGAAAATAGCCGCGTTGTAGAGGCAAAGCAGATGGTCGGCAATTGGAGTCTGCATTGAAGCTGAAAAGTATCCCTATAACTTTGAAATTTTGAAATTTTCATTGAATGATATAGCTTTTTGCAGCCCATTCGGGCTTACGTGCATTTAATTTAATCCAAATTGATTTGCCAAAGTAAATGAGCTTATTGTCTATGGTAGAAAGGCTGCCACAGCGGCACTTAATTTAGTCCAACAAGCATCAATTTGGTCCATAGCTTCATTTGCAACTGTTGCGGAGGAGCAGATCAGCTCCATAATTGTGAACCATGCTAGGTCGTCGAACGAATGCCACTGGCTTGTGGTCAAAGCAATCAACAGAGGTGAATACCCAAAGGACATTGCAAGGTTGCTGAATATATTGTAGAAGAAAGATGATTTACAGCATCCATCAGCGTGTTGAAACCACTTCTGGCATAGGTCGCCTGTGAAAGGTGGCAATCGCCAAGGCAAGTTGCTAGAGACTCAGTTCCAACTGCTACTTAATGCAATTAAGACGAACCCTTTGTTGACGGAGCAGAAAATGCAGCAGAAGTTGAAGGAAAAGTTCCAGTTGGTTATCAGATTTGGACTATCAGCAGAGCTCTGGAAAAGCGACTGAAAATTGCTAGCTGGTACAGACGCTGACATTCCAGCGGTGCGCAACAAACCTTAGGCGGTTGCGAGAAGGCAAGAGTTTGCCATTGGCTCACAAGCATTTGGACCAAATTGATGCTTGTTGGACTAAATTAAGTGCCGCTGTGGCAGCCTTTCTACCATAGACAATAAGCTCTGTTACATTGGCAAACGTATCTTGGATTAAATTAAAAATGCGTGTAAGCCCAAATAAGCTGCAAAAGGCTATATTATTCTGGGACTGCATTAATATTTTAGATCAGTGCCAATCTATTGTGAGTATGTGCTAATTTGCAGAGAGCATTACTAATCTGGAAGAGTGGTGCTAATCTGGAGGAGTAGTGCTAATCTTGGCAAAGTGTTGCTAATCTGGGCGGCGGAGTGCTAATTATTCGGGGTAGTGGTGCTAATCTGGGGGGGGAAGTCTGGGGGCTCAGTAATGCTAATCTGAGGAGCGGTGCTAATCTGGGAGAGCGATGCTAATTTTGTATAAAACTGTGCTAATTTTTGGGAACTGGTGCTAATTTTGCTGGGAAGTAATTTTTGGGGAGTGCTAATAGTGCTAATCTGGGGAGTGGTGCTAATCTGGGGGTGGTGCTGATCTGGGGAAGTGGTGGTAATTTTTGGGGAGTGGTGCTAATCTAAGGAAGTGGTGCTACTTTTGGGGGAATGGTGCTAATCCGGGGAGTGGTGCTAATCTGGGGAAATAGTGCTAATATATAATTTTCTAATATACTAAAAGTCCTACCTTTGTTTGTCTGTTTGTGAATGACGCATTTAATACTGAATGCCTCAATCAAATTTGATCGCGTTTTTTTTAAACTTGCAAAATTCTTCACCTTAAAATTTTAGTGACCTTGGATTTTACCTTAAAAAATTCAAATATTTGCTTGGAGAACTGCAGAATGCTGGGGGATGAATGAGAATTCTCAAGGGAGCAGTAAAGGCTTCTCTTCGAAAATAGCCGCGTTGTAGAGGCAAAGCAGATGGTGGGCAATTCGAGTCTGCATTGAAGTAGAAAATTTATCCCCAAAACTTGTGACAACATTGATGTCACCTCCAATGCAGATTGACGCAGATTTTTCGAAATGTTCATTTAATTATATTATTCTGGGACTGCATTAATCTTCTACAGCAGTGCAAGTCTATTGTATGCGCTAATTTTCAGAAACCATTACTGACAAAGTCTTGGCAAAGTGTTGCTAATCTGAGTGGAGTGCTAATTTAGGGGTAGGGGTGCTAATCTGGGCGGGAGTAGTGCTAATCTGAGGAGCGATGCTAATCTGGGGGGAGAAGTGCAAATCTGGGGGGGAAGTAGTGCTAATCTTGGGGGAAGTAGTGCTAATCTGAGGAGCGTTGCTAATCTGAGGAGCGTTGCTAATCTGGAGTGCTAATTTAGGGGTAGGGGTGCTAATCTAGAGGGAAGTAGTGCTAATCTGAGGAGCGGTGCTAATCTGGGGGGAAGTAGTGCTAATTTGAGGAGCGTTGCTAATCTGAGAAGCGGTGCTAATCTGGGAGGAAGTAGTGCTAATCTGAGGAGCATTGCTAATCTGAGGAGCGGTGCTAAGCTGGGGGGAAGTAGTGCTAATCTGAGGAGCGGTGCTAATCTGGGGGGAATAGTGCTAATCTGAGGAGCGTTGCTAATCTGAGGAGCGGTGCTAATCTGGGGGGAAGTAGTGCTAATCTGAGGAGCGGTGCTAATCTGGGGGGGGAGGTAAATAGTGCTAATCTGAGGAGCGTTGCTAATCTGAGCAGCGGTGCTAATCTTGGAAAAGTGTTGTTAAGGTTAGTGGTGCTGAGTTTGTGCTTCAAAAGATAAGCACCTTGTGCTAATTAAAAAAAGGTTTTGGGCTGATGGAAACTTTTGGCCGATAAGTTTTTGTTTCTGCAAAAATAAGAAAAAGTAATTTTTGATTAATGGAAATGGTAATTATGGTTGGACCGATTTTGTTCGAGCTTGCACTGTTCGATCTGAAATTTTTCCGTGACTGTACATGCATCGTGGCTAAGAAATTGCTCGATGCTAAAGGCATTAAATATTCGAAAAACATGCTTTTTTGCAAAGGTCAAGCAAACTTTTTGACTTGAAATGCATTGTAAGAATGCTAGAGAAAAAACTGACTGGTTGAATTCTGATTCTGAAATAGATTGCATCATAACTGAATTGTAACTCCGACTTGAATTGAAAATGCAGTGTGGAAGCGTAGCACCAGACTTGATTTAAATTGCGTAACCATATTGTTAACTGATACTGACTGACTGAGAAACTGATTATGTCATAACTGCTTCGTGTGATTTACTCTATGCTTGGATTTTAAACTGTTGAATTATATATAAGTGCAAAATTTGATGTTATCAAAACGATGAGAGCTAGCCTAGAGGTGAACAAACTGAACTGCTAAATGCAGCGACGATAGTTCGAATTTTCATAGAGTATAATTTTTTTAATTAAAGCTTTTCAAAGTCAGGAAAACTAAAAGACTTTTTAAAAAAAACGTCATGTAAAAATCATAGAAGCGTCATGTAAAAAATCATGGAAGCGTCATTTAAAAAATCATAGAAGCGTCATTTAAAAAATCATGGAAGCGTCATATAAAAATCATAGATGCGTCATGTGAAAAATCGTAGAAGCGTCATTTTAAAATCATGGAAGCGTCATTTAAAAAATCATAGAAGCGTCATGTAAACAATCATAGAAGCGTCATGTAAACAATCATAGAAGCGCCATGTAAACAATCATAGAAGCGTCATCTAAAAAATCATGGAAGCGTCATTTAAAAAATCATAGTAGCGTCATGTAAAAAATCATAGGAGCGTCATGTAAACAATCATAGAAGCGTCATGTAAACAATCATAAAAGCGTCATGTAAACAATCATAGAAGCGTCATGTAAACAATCAGAGAAGCGTCATGTAAACAATCATAGAAGCGTCATTTAAAAAATCATAGAAGCGTCATGTAAACAATCATAGAAGCGTCATGTAAACAATCATAGAAGTGTCATTTAAAAAATCAGAGAAGCGTCATGTAAGCAATCATAAAAGCGTCATGTAACAATCATAGAAGCGTCATGTAAACAATCATAGAAGTGTCATGTAAACAATCATAGAAGCGTCATGTAAAAAATCAAAGAAGCGTCATGTAAACAATCATAAAAGCGTCATTTAAAAAATCATAGAAGCGTCATATAAAAATCATTGATGCGTCATTTCAACAATCATAGAAGCGTCATATAAAAATCATAGAAGCGTCATGTAAAAAATCATAGAAGCGTCATGTAAACAATCATAGAAGCGTCATGTAAACAATCATAGAAGCGTCATGTAAACAATCATAGAAGCGTCATATAAAAATCATAGAAGCGTCAAGAAAAAATCATAGAAGCCTCATTTAAAAACTAATGAAAGTGTCATTTAAAAAATTAAGAAGCATCATGGTAGAATAAAAGAAGCGTCATGTCAGACATGAAGGGTGTCATGTAAAAATTAAATGCAGCTATAATGCTGTGCTGGGGAGAAAAACTGAGACGTAAAGGCTCTCAGAGAATAACTGAGATTACGGGGGGGGGTTCTGAGATGTCAAAGCAAAAGTCATAAGCTACTTTAAAGTTCATGTACTTTACTCAATTTTTTTATTGCATTCTTTGTTGGCTCGCCACGGGGGGGGTCGCTGATAAAAGAAGAGTCATGTAAAAAATAAAAGGAGCACTATGTATACATAAAATAAAAGTCATGTCGAAGTTAAAAGATTCATTTGGGAATTGCTACGATGTCAAAGCTTGGTGGAAATCGTTATAGTGCTGTGATTCTTAAAGAAGGAATCACTAAAATGTCAAGGCTTAGGGGAGAAGAATTGCTGAGATTTCAAGGCTTTAGGTTGGGTTAAAGTTAGGTTTAGGTCAGGTGTGGGTTGAGGGTTATATTTTATCGGGTTTCAAGGTTAACAGAATAACAGGGGATTTTTTAGATTTCAAGGTTTATGGGGGCCATCGCTGACATGTCAAGGCTTACGGGGGGAATAGCTGAGATGTCAAGGCTCACGGGGGTATAAATGAGATTTCAAGGCTAAAGTCAGAAGCTACATGTAGTTTATTGAAAACTTTTTATTACATTATTTGATGCCTCCTCAGGGGAGGGATCGCTGATAAAAAAAGCGTAATGTAAAAAATAAAAGAAGCTTCATGTCGAAGTTAAGAGATTCATTTGGGAATCCCTACGATGTCGAGGCTTGCAGGGAATCGCTATAATGCTGTAGTAGTGCTATAATGACTCTTAGAGAGAATTACTGAAATTTCAATGTTAGGTTAGGGTTAGGGTTAGGGTTAGGGCTAGGGTTAGGGCTAGGGTTAGGCTAGGGTTAGGGTTAGAAGGTTGACAGTTTTTAGATTTCCAAGGCTTATTGGGGGCATTGCTGTGATGTCAAGGGGGGAAGTTGATATGTTAAAGCTTGTGGGGGGGAATTACTGACATGTCAAGGCTTACAAGGTTTGACAGGAGATTTTTTTAAGATTTCAAGGATACATGTAGCTTATTAAAAAAACGTGTATTGCATTTCTTTGGCTCCCCAACGGGGGGCGTAGATTGCTAGTCAGTATACTTACTTTAGCGTTTAACAAAAAAGTCTTCATTCATCCATTACCGATCGGTTATAATTTAGACAGAGTAGTTATATAGATGATTGAGTTTTGAGTCATTTGTGTTTTGTGCATTATACGAGTAATCTTCAGAGTGTTAAGTGTTGAAGCCATGTAAAATAAAACGAAAGCTAAAAGTCCGACAGACAGTGCTTTCTAAAATCCTTAAAGTCCTTAACATAAAGCCGTTTCTAGACTTTTACATATTCTTACTTATTAGTTACTTATTACTTATTACTTATTACTTGTTATTACTTTTTAGTCTTTTTTAACTTCCATGAGCTCTAATAGTTATTTTAGATTGTAGAACTTTAATTTTTCAAGCGCTCTGGGTACAAGCAGATGGAATGAATTTTATTTATCGACAGTACAATCCGATTTCTCCGATCTCAGACTCAGTGAGGGTGTCATTGGCAATCGCATAGCAAATGAACCGGCCACTCAGTGAATGCAGAGGATTACTGTTGTATCCAAGTCTCAAACATAGCGGCGAACCAGATAGAGTTGAGCTCTCACCATTGGCAGGCTTGAAGTTTTCGTAATCGTAAAAGTTGGTTACAATTGAGCCATTAAAAATAACACCAACCGAGGCAAACTGATAGTCCCTAGGATTGGAAACACCATGAGAGGATTGGTAAAACCTAAACGAGTTCGAGAAGTTGTGCTCAAATTTAATTCCCTCGGCATCCTCAAAGAATTCACCTCGGTTGATTGTGCTCGAGCAGTCATAGAAGTAGTGGTACGTTTGATGGCTTTTTTTGCGAGTAGCTCTGGTGTATATAGTAAACTTCTTTGATTCGACAAGGTAAGTCGAGGCGAGAGTGTTTCCATTGGTGTCCACCTCGATAAAGTCTTGATCGCTGTTTCCAGGAAAATTTACGCCGTTGCCGTCTCGAGTCAAAGATCCATGAGAAGTCGTCAGGTATTTTGACGAGTTCATGAGATTAAAGTAGCTCTTTCGAAAGTCGTAGAAGATAACCAGCTTCGAGAGAATGCTTTGGCTAAGATCCGGTGGTGGTGGTGGTGGTGGTGGTGGTGGCGTTGGATCAGAAGCTGTTGAGTCCTCACTGACGTTTGACCATTGCAAGGTCGTCACGTAACTTACGCACCCAGATGTATTGGTGAATGAAAATAGGTTGAGTAGCTGTTGTGAGTCACCAAAGTAGCACAGGTACGAGCTGCCTCTACGCGAGTATGGATAGAGCACGGAGCAGTTCTGCGACAGCGCGCACTCAACGAAGCAGGTTCTCGGGTCCAGGGCACCTTCCAGTACAAGCAGCCGACTTAAACTTGAGTTGGAAGGGCAAATGGGGCTTCTGGTGAAGTTGACCTTGATACTTTCTGCGCTGACAGATCCTGCCGATGCCAAGAGTAGCAACGCAAACACCATAGGTTGATTCTTCATTTTTTAGCTATGAAGCTGATGTCTAGTAGCTAACTTCTGTCGATAATGAAAGTTTAGAGACCATAAGCCTATGTGAGAGAAAATTTATTCTTCTAGGGCGAAAAATTATGCAAATTTATACATAAACAAATAGGAAATCAAACCCCGCCCCATCGCAATTCTACGGTAGTCAGTCACTGCCTCTGACGGAAGCTTAACTTCCCTGTCACGCCATAGGGCGTCTACAGAGACTGTAAGCTTTTGTCTTCGTCTTCTTTTCACGCCTAATTTGATGAATGTGTTTAGCTAATGGGCACCCGGATGCAGTTTTCTGGGCCCAGGGTGACCTTCACTGCACGATTTTCATTCTACCCTGAGACGTCTACGCTTTCACAGAGCTCGCATCCGCCCTGAAGATTCAATGCGACCAGAAACAATAAGTCATTGTCTGTTTAACAATAGGACTATTCTTTCCACGTTGTGAAATGCCATGTTTTCGAATCGAAATGCAAGCATAAAGTAAATCTTGCTCGGTTGATTTGTTTTTCTGAGTTGAAGTTTGTCTGCCAAGGCTATTTAACATTCAGTCAGATTCCTGCAGGTGATGCGCTTTTAACTTTCAAAAGTTGATATATTCCTGCCAGGGACATCTAAGCAACAGACACATTGCTCAGACACCATCCTGTTCACCCATGCCCATAGAGTGACCATTTTAACAATACATATTTTGTATTGTACGCTCGTATATTGTAATTCTTAGAAAATATGCTAATTTAAGGTAAGAAAACTTGACACTGACACGTGCGAGTATGTCTATTTTACAGTAAAATCAACAAACTAAAAATTCTGATGCTCTTTGTCGGGCTCAACACTTATTATAAGTTTTGTTTCTTGTTCATTATTGAGGAAGTTAAGAATTTCAGAAATGGAATGATAAAAGGGATGCTGAGCCCACTCTCGAGAAGGGGGCTTTGAGCCAAACAGAATTTTGCTAGCTGAATGTTTAATGGAATGGAATGGAATGGAGCGGAATGGAATGGAATGGAGCGGAATGGAATGGAATGGAGCGGAATGGAATGGAATGGAGCGGAATGGAATGAAATGGAATGGAATGGAATGGAATGGAGCGGAATGGAATGAAATGGAATGGAATGGAATGGAATGGAGCGGAATGGAATGGAACGGAATGGAATAGAATGAAATGGAATGGAATGAAATGAAATGGAATGGAATGAAATGAAATGGAATGGAATGAAATGAAATGGAATGGAATGAAATGAAATGGAATGGAATGAAATGAAATGGAATGGAATGAAATGAAATGGAATGGAATGAAATGAAATGGAATGGAATGAAATGAAATGGAATGGAATGAAATGAAATGGAATGGAATGAAATGAAATGGAGTGAAGTAGAGTGCTACGCGCCGCCTTCAAGATCGGCTACGATCGAGTGACCAACGCGGCTTTGTATCGCCGCGCCGGCCTGGTCCGTCCAAGCGACCTGCTGCGCCGTCGGCGACTCCAGCTGGCAGGCCACATCATCCGCGCCGAGTCGCACTGCCCAGAGCCGGAGCAGGAGGTGCTGCTGCTAACGCTGCAGGCACCCTACCGGCGGGGGCAGTCGCGCACTCGGCATTTCATCAACTGCCTGCTGGCTGGCGCCGGCGCCCCAGATTCGGCCGGCTGCGTGGCGTTCATTCGCGGCCTGGCCTTGAAGCGCACCCTGTGACGCTAACTGCGTATTCTATTGTTGTTGTTGTTGTTGTTGTTGTTGTTGTTGTTGTTGTTGTTGTTGTTGTTGAAATGGAATGTGGACAAAGACCATGGCAAAACATATCCTATAACAATTTATGCTGATCATTTGCAGTTCCAATTACTCCGTGCCTCAGCAGTCCTTAAAATTCGACAAAGCATCAGTTACTATATTGTCACTTACATGCAGAAGCAGAAAGGTGAGTTTGCTGGTCTGAATAGAATGGCTTCCAAAGTCGATACAATTAGCGCAATGTGTCGATGAAGAGATGGTTTAGTTGGCTGCCTCTGAGATAATGCATTCATTGAACAGCTACTGCCTGTTGACACGCCTGAAGGAACTGAGCCATGTCTCCAGATACAAATCAATGGTTTTCCAAGTGTTAAAACAGTGACTATTGTACGTATTAGCTATAGTATTGTCCCAGTAAATTGCTACTTATTAAATTAGTGTAATAGAAATAGGCTTGCAAGTTGAAAGCATGCATGTTAGCTCGGAGTCGATTATTGAATCACTTTCACTTGACAATCAAGCTGCATGCTCTCGCGGGCTTACTTTGCCTTCTTTCGTTCTTTTTTATTTATTCTTTAACGCTGCCTTTGCTCATTACAACTCTATGGGTTTGGCAAAAGACAGCATACCGACGCACACACAAGCCGATACTAACAATGGATAAATAATCAGCGGTCCCAGTGCGTGACAACGATTGTCTGGCGAGCGCCGGAATCGCCGGAGCGCTCGCCAGACAATCGTTGTCACGCACTGGGACCGCTGATTCTTTGCATTGTTTTTCTGTTTAACGATCCTACAGACAATGCATTGTTTGTAGTAATGGATTGTTCTGCATTAAAAATGTGAATAATGATCGTCAAATTGCTAAACAATGGTAGATTGTATACACCATTTTACCTCCTATTTTGAACAAAGTCTTGTTCAAAAGAAACAAGCAGAACTTCAATTCAAACACTTTAACAAATATCGCTTTTGACGCTCTAGATAAGACTTTAGGCATTCAAAATAAGACTGCATAGGATCGCAAGCAAGGCCAGGCTAGCCACGGCCAGAGCAAGCCCAGTCTTGGCTGCAGGAATGGCTTGGCCATAGACTAAAAAATGGAATATCAAAATGTGAATAAGACGCTCAATATGAGACCGGGAGTGAACGTAATTTATTTGCTTTTTGGCAGTCACCATACAAACAGCTAAGGAGAAATTAGGCAATAAACAAGAAGCAGAATAGCATATCGAAATGTTTAGTCCATTTAGTCCGCAGCGATCCTAAAGGCGGACGCTCTCTTGATCTTGAGAATTTGAGCGGCAGCTTGGATGGTTGATCCATTGTTTACTGCGTCGATCAGACGCTGACGGTCTGCTGCAGGAATCGATGGTGCCATCACAGTGAAATCCAAGGGGTCAGATGCAACCCAAGGGGTGAAGAAGGAGAGCTGGCTGAGGGTCAGAGGGTTAGAGCGATATCTGAAGGCTTTCACACTCAGTCTCATATTGAGCGTCTTATTCTCATTTTGATATTCCATTTTTTAGTCTATGGCCAAGCCATTCCTGCAGCCAAGACTGGGCATGCTCTGGCCGTGGCTAGCCTGGCCTTGCTTGCGATCCTATGCAGTCTTATTTTGAATGTCTAAAGTCTTATCTAGAGCGTCAAAAGCGATACTAAGTCATGATTTAGTGAATTAGCTCGTGAAGTAGTTTCTTGTTAAAAGTTCTTGACCCAAATATTTATTCAAGACACTCTCAGAATTTTGCATTCCAGACGCCAGCGATTAGAGCTGCTCCACTTTCGCACAACTCAAATCTATAATTAATATGCAAAGTGTGCATGGTGAAAATGTTCGATCCGATTTTTAATCTGCTGTATTTTCAAATGTCCACCACGTAGAAAATAAAGATCTGTCCTAAATTAAATCTTTTTGATGCCCAGCCAGAAAGTGTAGAAATACGAAGTACCAGCAAATTTACAAAAATAAATCCTTGTGAGTATTTTCTAACTTTTGTGAAAGAGGCCTCCAACAGTGACTCATTGGCCGAGAGCTGTCTCTCACTCTCGTCTTCAATGTCGCTCAATTCGAATCGCTTTTAGTGCTCTGCTTCCCACAGCAAATGCATTTTTCACTGGGTATCGGGAATCTTTTGCATGGAAGAAGTTCTATATTGGTTTAGCCTGTGTCAAATTCCTGTCAATTCGAGCCGTGTTTGCATTATTCCGGCTTTTAGCTGGGAAAACACCAAAGCGTGAATTTTAGTTAAAATGAGCTGATAGAAATTTGAATTTTAGATTTCTAGAATACGTGGCATTTAGAGTTTAATGGCATTGAATGGCTCTCTAAATAGAAGATACGACTCTACGCTTATATGCGACACTGGGACTGTTTGAGTAGAAATTTGCAGTAGAAAAATTTCACATCTTCACTGATGGCTTCTGGCACCTGGAAGCACAGTTTGACTTAGTGGACTCTTCTGGTTCTTGGTTGGTGCCACTATCCCTTTCTGATAGGCCGATGGATGCTAAACGTCCAAGAGGTGGCAAAAGCTGGGCTCATATCAGTTGTTGAGCAAAGAAAATGAGAATACGTGTTGCATGGTGGTTATGAATTGCTTCTTTTGGAATAGGCCTGCTTGCTCTGTTACATTTTTTGTTCATTTTGTCTTCTGCTACCACAAGCCTCTTTTTCCGCCTTACCGTTGCTTGCATCTTTCTCCCATACAGTCTCACGAGACAGCCCTGAAGTGAAGTTCTCTTGATTTACAAGGCAAACCCTTACTTGCTGCTTCGAAATACTGCTTCTCACAGTAAAAAAGTGCTAAATTTGTTCATTTTCTACTGACAGTAGCAGTCTAGGGGAATTGGAGTAGTATGCACAAAAATCGCAAATCATGATTTTTTTATGATGTGGCATATTAGTTTGTTAGCTTGCAGTAGGGCAGCAAATCAATGTTTCACCTCCATTCCGCTGACCCAGGAGCACACAGATAAGTATGCAGGCACACACTCGCACCGGGTGTCTGAGCTCAAATTTTTTCGGCAATACGAGACTTTACTTAATGTGACTGCACACGGTATCAAACACAGGGTTATTGTGACCACTTATTGTCAGACGCCTAAATCCCAGCCAGGTCGAAACCACATCTCGTAGTGTTCAATTCTTGAGTTGATTTTCTCTTGAAGCTCTGAGCGCTAAGATAAATGCTATAAATTCTTGTTTGTCGACTTATCGCGGCACTACACAGCCTATTCACCGGCTGGCTGCAGAGTGGCAGCCATCCATGACGACCTTGTCCAGTGCAGTACCTGCCAAAGCATAGTTGGATAGACTGAGAGAGCTTTGGGAGGCCAAATCGTATTGAGGGGCTGTGTTGTTGTGTATTAGTTACGAGTTGCTTATTCCCAAGCCGCTACTTCACTCTGAGTGGGAGCGAGCCTGCCTGCTATAGCTATCTGTCTGGCATTGGCATTCCATTGTCTCTCCCTCAGCCCCCGTCCCCATCGCGCAGCGTCGGCCTCGCCTGCAGCTGCAACAGGTTGGCATGGCAACAAACAAAGCATCACTCTGGGGGCCCGACGAGCGCTGGAATAGCTGGAGGAGCAGTTTAGAAGGCATCCCCATCTCCGCCTCTTCAATCCACCTTCTGCACATCAGTTGTTCGTATCGTCTAATTGAGTTTTTAGCAATATTTTTAGCGTCGCTGTGGGGAGGATGGGGGAGGCAGGCAGGCAGTCAGGTAGGCGGGTTGAAGCTGGGGCTGCAGCAGATAACTCCCCATCCCTATCCTCCCAGTGCATTATGCAGATCCCAGAAAGGGAAAAAGACAGACTTTCTGCTACTGCTATTCAACACTGGGCTAGGATCTGATATGTACTTTTCGGGACAGAATCTTTCCTATTTACAAGTAGTTCTGCTTTTTCAAGATGCTACAAATGATGCGGCTGCTTATGGATCAGAAATTAAGATTAAATGTGCAGCTGATTACAGAAAGCCTCTCACAAATCCATAATTATCATTTTGAAAGCCAAAAATTGTTTGGGCAGCGCAGCAACAACTGCTTCCTGTAGCTCGGGTGAATTGAGCATAGCGTTGCAGACAATGCTCAACAATATATTTTTGCCTTGCTCATCGAAGGACCACTTAAAAACTCAAAAAAATCATTTGAACGCCCGATTTTGTTTCACAATTTAATGCGTTTAGATGCGACAGTGGTGTGGCTTCAAGCAAGTTTCCACAATATTAAAGCTCCAATTCATGTACTGACAGTTTCCTGTGTGTGTTTCGGTCACGCATCAATGCGGCGAATTCTGGCATCAATCGTTGACGATAATCTTCCTTCCACCGGGTGTCAGCGAGACAGAAGACCGCCTCGTCCGATTCGATCGAGTTCGGTTTCCACCGCCGTGCCGTCCAGCCGCGTCCTCGTCGCTGCCGCTGTCCGAATTGCTGCTGTCCGAATCGTCGCTATAGAAATCTTCCGGCTGGCTGATGCCCAGCTTCAGGCTGAGCCACATCAGCTTAGCCGTGAGCTCGTCCTGAATGAGATTCATGCACATTGACAGCATGGCCAGGCCAAAAACGCAGTACACGGCTCCAATTAGTAGTTCGATCACCACGCTGATCTGAAATCAAAGTCAGGTTTTGCTACGTTCTCGCATCGAATAAATATGTACAGAAATCAGAATCTAATGTACTGACATTGTCAAACGGTCCATTCCTTCCGGGCACGTAGTCCCCAAAGCCGATGGTGCTCAGAGTGATAAAAGAGAAGTAAGTGCCTTCAACGATGCTCCACTCAGTTTCCCAGATGCGGAAAACGGCAGCGCCGAGTAGGATGTAGAGAATCAACAGCAACAAAGTGATCGTGATGGGAATGTTCACCACGCCGTCGTCATAGAAACCATCATCATCGTCATCGTCGTCAACTACAACGACCGAGCTGACCTGTTGAGAAAAATGAAGCTTATTTATGTATTGATTTAACTCAGTTTTTATAGGAGTGATGAAAAGATAGTATACTGACGAAACGCTTGTAGAGTGTGAGCACCCTGGCGAAACGCCTTTGATGACGTCGCCCCCCTAAATTCTGAGCACATACACGCGCGCTAATACTGTACGCAGGCACGCACTCATGCACACGCTCACACAGGATGTAAAGCGGCCCTGACTTTCTAATCGTCACGCAAGTACTCTCTCTAGGTTTGAGCCTCATGAGTGTGAATTTCATGACAACTCATAATCGAACCCAGGATCGGACACGTTTACCGCTGAACTGCTCTGCCCCTTAAAACTAACCTTAGGAGGCGGCTGCTTCTCAGAGCTATCGGAAACCGTCCGAGCCATCTCTGCGTCCTTGCGCCTCTGCAGCTCAGCTTCCGCTAAACTCCTGCCAAAAGTGCTTTTAGTAATGAAGCACTTGCAGCAGAAGATGTTGAGGTAGAAGCTGCGAAACAGCGTGGCAGTTGGGCCGCCGATTTTGGTGAGGAACAGCAGCATGAGCGGAATGCCGAGCACGGCGTAAATCATGCAGATCACTTGGCCCCACTTGGTAACTGGCGCAATGTGACCGTAGCCTGGAGTTTCGTATCGAATAATACTATAAATGAAGCTTCAATGCATAGTTTGTGTTATTAGTTGGTTTTCAGGGGTCGAAGCTGGGACTGCTCACGGGGGACAATCGGAAACAAAATCAAGAATCGAGATCAGCCGTACAGTGACTTCGAACCCAAAATAACTACGGCAAAGGTTCGACTTCTAAGTTTAAAGCAAAGCTCTGTTCAAGGTTCTGTGCAGACTGTTTTTCATAAACCATGGTGAGCAGAACGACTCACCGATAGTGGTGATTATCGTAGCGCAGAAATAGATGCTATTCGGCAAAGCCCAGTTCGGCATGTTTTCAGCCTCCCCGATGGTGCTACAGTTAACGCCGGGGTCGACTCCGAGGGTGTACACGTCCTCGGCGAAGGTTTGCAGCTCAGTAAGTATAGCACTCTTGGATAGGGACGCGTTGGCACCCTGGGCGATGTTGTAGACTCTGTCCACCGCTTCGTTGCGTTTGGATTCGTACTTGTCCGACTTAGTCTCGCAGGCCGAGATTTCGTTCACCACCTCAAGATAGTTGAACAGAAAGCCGCCCATGGTCAGGTAGAGAACAATGAGAAAGAAAATTCCAAGGTGAGACAGGATCACCGTGAAGATTCGGTGAATGCAGCTGCGCCTGTTGGACGAACTTGATGCCTGACGACGCTTGGTCTCGGCTCGAATGTCGGACAGATTTGGAGACTGCTTGCCGCCGGCCGAAGCTCCGCTGACGAGCCCGGCGTTGCGCTGCTTCGATGACGGCCGCTCCGTGCCGCTGCCGCTGCCGCTTGCGCTGCCTGAGCAGAACTGGCTGAACTCGAAGTCGTAGCCGCCGTTGGCTGACATAGGGAGGTAATTTCGCGCGAGTCGCTTAGCTTGGAGAAAAATCGCACCAGAAAATCAGGAATGCAGCGCTACGTCAGCGAGAATGGCGTTTTAAAAGCAATTTTTTGCTATTGTTTCGCTCAGTTCAATGATCTGATTTTCACTCGCAGCGAACTGCCGCCATTCAGACGGGGAAGTGGATGCATTGGATTATTTTTTTCGCACAGACGTACCAATAGAGACCGATAGTAAATATTTCCATCGAGTATTCAGCATCTATCTGAGTCGATATTTCCCGTTTATAATCATCGAATTGAAGTGTCAGCTCAACTCGAAAGACGGTTATAGTGTTAATAGTAAAGTTCGAATCTTCGAAGCAGATTTTACGCCTGGTGTATTTTTGGATACAAAAATATAGTTGACACTTTAGGTTAGGTTAACTACAGACAAAATAGTAATTAAAGACACAGGCTGTCTTTGTTGGAAAAAATATAGATTTTCTGTCTTATATTCGATGATTTTCCATATAAGCAAAATTTCTTTCTACGTAGTTCAACACAAAAAATTGTAATTTGCAAAGTTGGAAAAAGACAATCATTTTAGGACAGTTTATGCGGCACTATTATACACTCAGCAAGGTGGTAAAGTTTCCATCCCGGAACCAGCGGTCAATTTCTGTCAGTACCACGTCTGCAGTTCTCTTGTCAACTGTGTGTGATGCAATTAGCGTCACAAGGCCCTGGCTTGGGCTGGTTAGAAGAGAACCGGAGAGTCATAGCTAGAGTTGGATTAAAGCTGCCACTCTCAGTCCTGATGAACTGGTATCGGGGTAGAAACTTTAACACGTTGCTAAGCGTATGCTCAAGTCGTTCTTGTACGGGTAGAATTTGGGACAATTTCATTACTTCATGGAAATGTATGTGTTTTTCCCCTGGAACGAGGAGAATTTCTACCGGTATGCAGAATCTCCGAGTTGAGAAGCTGAGCAGATGGTGTCAGAGATATTCTCCAAGATTAAAGGGAAAAATTAAATGTATCCGAAGCAAGCTGGGAGCGGAGAATAAGGAGGGTGCTGTCTATGGGAGCGGGGAGAATATGGAGAGTGCTGTCTATGGCAGTGGGAGAATGTGGAGAGTGCTGTCTATGGCAGTGGGGAGAATATGGAGAGTGCTGTCTATGGCAGCGGGGAATATGGAGAGTGCTGTCTATGGTAGTGGGGAATATGGAAAGTGCTGTCTATGGCAGTGGGGAGAATATGGCGAGTGCTGTCAATAGCAGAGGAGAATGCTTATTGAGATTCTCCGCTAGCAAAACACTAGCGGTACAGACAAGGGGTACAGGCAAGTGGGATGTATTTAAACAAAATAGCATAATAGCCTTCATATATGTAAGCAACCACTTACCTCGTACAAGCGTATTTTCTGTTTTCCTATTAAAATTGTGCAGAAAAGAAACACTGTGGTATAATAAAGTTTGTTATAGTACATTTTCAAGGTGGTGCAATGGCAGTTTCGATAGTTCATTTAAGGTCAAATTCTGCTATGATTAAGTCTACATCCAGTGGCTTGAACTCCACTTCGGGCATTCGTACCAGCTTAATTTAAAACTTAGGCTTATTTGTTTTAATAGAATTCTCATTGGTTTCAGAGTCTAACGCCACCGGATGCCACGCGCATTGTCTCAGAGCTATCGTCTCAGGCGCTGCTCTCGGCTGTGGTGCCACCGTTTCCGCGGTGTCGCGCGAGCTGCTTTTTGCTACCCCGGCTGCTCTCATAGTCTTCCTCCTCGGTGCTGCTCGACTCTTCGTCGCTGTCTTCATCATCTTCATCATCATCATCTTCTTCGTCCTCGTCGTCCTTTTTCTCTACGCTGGTGACGCCGAGTTTGGTGCCGATCCAGTGGAATTTGGCGGTCATCTCATCCTGGATGAGATTGATGCACATCGACAGCAGCGCCAAGCCGAATATGCAGTAGATGCAGCCAACAAGCAGTTCGATGATCACCCCTGTCTGGATTCGGATTTTTGCAGGTTTCAAATTAAACAGCTTTCACAATCTGATTTCCAGATTTTCCAGTGCATTAAGAACTCATTCAGAGACAAAAATAACTGCTCTTTAGTGACTTCGGGCCCGTTCTATAAAGCCATCCTAAGATAAGATCGTTCTTAGCTCCTATCCCTGCAGTGTAAAAGTTCCGACGTACGGTCGAACTTACGCTACGACGGCTTTATGGTACGACCCTTTTGTCTTTAAAGTATTACCTACTCTAGACTTTTGTGTTAATTTTTATCTAGAAACACTGCCCAATGAGCAGAATTTTTACAGGTACTCTTTGAAGCATGTGAAGCAGTAGCAAAAATCCTTGTTCTTACATCGTTAAAGGGGCCATTCCTTCCTGGCACGTAGTCACCGAAACCGATAGTCGACAGAGTGATGAAGGAGAAGTAAGTGCCCTCAACGATGGTCCATTCCTCCCAGAACCGGAACACTGCAGCTCCTATGACGATGTAAATAGTGAGCAGCATCAGTGTGACAGTGATGGGGATGTTGATCACCTCGTTGTCTTCTTCTTCTTCCTCTTCTTCTTCTTCGATAACTTCTACAACCTGCAGATCATTGTGTTTGACAAAGGAGACGTGAATATTCAGGATAGAGTCTATTGAATAAGGCAGACCGTATTTATAATTCTAGACTCAGGAGCAATCACCTTGGCCGGCGGTTTCTTCTCGCCGCCCGCCTTGCCTTCCTCGGCGGCCGCGGCCCAGCTGGTCTGCTGACGCTCCGCCTGACCTCCGTTGGCCATCAGCTCGGCTTCGTTTGGCAGGCGCTTAACAAAGCATTTGCAGCAGAAGATGTTCAGGTAGAATGAGCGGAACAGCATAGCAGTGGGATCGCCGATCTTGGATAAAAATAGCAGCATCAGCGGGATGCCGAGAATGCCGTAGATCATGCAGACTATTTGACCCCATTGCGTCATCGGCGATATGTGGCCGTAACCTGAAAGTTTTGACAGTAGCTCAGCTCAGCAAGGCTGCCATGTTTAATTTTTGCTTTAAAAAACAGAATTTCGGACTCCTTACCAATAGTAGTTACAATGGTGACGCAAAAGTAGGCGGCGTTAACAAAATTCCAAGTTGGCAGCTCCGGATCCGGCATCGAGCTGCAGTTGAACTCCGGGTTGACGTTGAGAGCGTAGAAATCCTTGGCAAAGTCCAGAATCGAGCTGCTGACACTTAGCTGAGCCTCGGTGGCGTTGCTGCCCTGTGCCTGAGAGTACACCAGGTTGACGGTCTCCGTGAACTTTGCCCAGAACTTGGCCTCGGAGGTTTTGCAGCTCTCAATTTCGTTGTTAGTCTCCAGATAACTGAACAGAAAACCGCCTGCAGCTACGTAGGCCACGACAATCAGCAATGTGCCGATATGGGACAGCATGATGGAGGCGAACCGCCGCATGAAGCGCTTCGCCCCGCTGCCTTCATTCTGGTTTTTCTCTTCGTTCTTGTCATGATCGTCGCGATTCAGCGATGCAGTTGAGTTGGCCAGAAAATTTCCAAAATCGGTGGTCTCCTTGGCGTGGTCGCGGCCGTTCGCCGAAGCGAGTTGCTGCTTCCCGTTGCCATGGACACCACCGACATCGATGTTGTCGCCTTCGAATCCTGCTTTTGAGCGCATGTCAGCTGGAAATGCTCAATGATTTCTGCTACTAGACAGAAGGTTGGTCACCAGGAGGCCAGAGCTTATCGGATCACAAAAATACAAGTCCCGTGAAGGGGCGGCTTCCGATGTCCGTCTTTGCAAATTAGCTCCGGCTGAATAGACAGAGCCCCATTGGTCAAGTAAAGTGTGGGTTGAATGAAAACTGACCGGATACCTGCGAAGTGATGAGGAGGATAATCATAAACTCATTTGTCCCGGCTGGCTGCGCCCTCGCTCTGCCTCTCGCATCCCCCCTCTGCTGTGTCCCATTGTCCCCCTCCAAGAGCTCAATATGGAATATTATTTCATGCGGCATGGCAACAGGTAAGCAGGGATGGAAATTGGGGTTGCTGTTGGGCTTTGGGGAGGTCCGTCGCCGTCAGTTGGTCAGTATCTCCGGGCCCGGGCAATTCTGTTGTTGCAACAGTTTGTAGGAGTTATCTTTTAGGTAGAGGGGGTGTGAACCCTGTTAATGAATAATCAACAAGCAGATCTACCCTTCCGAATGGAATGAAGAGGGGAAGAGATATTGCCTGCCGCTCGTAGTGAGGTAGCTAGCGTATCCATAGTCGGTCATGCCTCTGACTTCATGGAGTCATCGCTTACGAAAAAATCTGTGAAAATAGGCTACTACTACTACTACTACTACTACTACTACTACTACTACTACTACTACTACTACTACTACTACTACTACTACTACTACTACTACTACTACTACTACTACTACTACTACTACTACTACTACTAGCTGCTACTACTAGTCTTGAACAAAGAAAGTTAACAAAAGCAATTTTTATCCGCTAATGGTTTCGAAAAATTGTAGGCAGCGCTGAAATAGGACAGTCTATTTACTTTCGTTACAGTAAAAACGGGCATCGGAGAATCAATGATGAAAGAAAGGCGCGCATAGGTTGACTCGACAGAGAGATGCCAATGGGCAGAGAAGGCAAGCCTAAATCACCAAATACTCGGTTCAATTGTTTTTTTTCATTAATTTTTTAAAATTAAAATGATTGCTTGTTGTCATTAAAAAAACTCGTGTCTTTATTGGGTAGAGCAGGCCGGATAAACCGGATTTTCTACGAACGATGAAGCAATATCAGGCCAGTGCAGATTGACGAGTAGCTATTGGGAAAAACAAGATTTAAATATCAAGACAAGACTTAGCAAGGCTCAAGAGACCTCTCAGGTAGCATCACAGTGAACAGATCAATAAAAACTGTATCAATCGTTAGCGTAGTATACTCGTAGTTCGATCCAAAGTTTGATGCCACTTGTACAGAAAAGGCATGACACTTGACAGCTCTGAAGCCTAAATATAGTCAGCCAAAAAGGAAATCATTCTTCAGATTTAAATTTAATAAAATAGATTTTTTCCAAAAATGAATATTCACTGTGAAACTAAAGTTTGTTCAAGTAGAAGCTTCGATCCTCTTTACCTGTCAGTAATAGCGTTTGTCTTTCGCTCGAATAGTAAGTAAATAATAACCATGTGTTTCTGTCTTACAGAATAAAACTCCACAGCTCAAACTCAAGCAAAGCTGCTCCGGTTTTTGCCGCTACCAGCCGTGGTGGCAGCGCCCGCATTGGCGCGTCTCTTCGCGGCGCTGCCACTGCCGGTCTGGCTGACCGCCTCATCGTCAGTCTCTTCGTCTTCTTCTTCATCACTTTCTTCTTCATCATCATCATCGTCATCTTCATCCTCATCATCATCTTCAGCGTTGCGATTGCGCGACATGCCCAACTTGCCGGCGATCCAGTGGAACTTGGCTGAAATCTCGTCCTGGATAAGGTTGATGCACATTGACAGCATTGCCAGGCCGAACACGCAGTAGACACAGCCAACAAGCAGTTCAGCGATGATCCAGTTCTGTAGTAATGATGTTTTTGTTATATATTGATCAAATATTAGTTAGTTAGTTGGTCAGTTAGTTAGTTAGTTAGTTAGTTAGTTAGTTAGTTAGTTAGTTAGTTAGTTAGTTAGTTAGTTAGTTAGTTAGTTAGTTAGTTAGTTAGTTAGTTAGTTAGTTAGTTAGTTAGTTAGTTAGTTAGTTAGTTAGTTAGTTAGTTAGTTAGTTAGTTAGTTAGTTAGTTAGTTAGTTAGTTAGTTAGTTAGTTAGTTAGTTAGTTAGTTAGTTAGTTAGTTAGTTAGTTAGTTAGTAAGTTACTCAAAGTAAACTCACACTGTTGAACGGCCCATCCTTGCCAGGTACGTAATCGCCAAATCCGATGGTGCTCAAGGTGATAAATGAGAAGTAGGTGCCCTCAATCACTGTCCATTCTTCCCAGACGCGGAACACGCTAGCGCCAATGAGAATGTAGAAAATCAGCAGCATGATGGTCACGGTGATGGGGATGTTCACCACCTCCTCTTCTTCTTCTTCATCGTCTTCATCATCCTCGACTACGACCAGCTCCGAGACCTGCGGGCGGCAGATTATAACTTCCAGCTAATAAAGCCACTTTCTCGTCACTTAATACATTCGTAGGGCAATTTAATGGCTTATGAACGAAACCCCATTTATAGACAATGAGACAGGGCTTCTATGCTCGTCTGTTTAAATATGTGTTTGATAATGTACCTGTACGTCCTGTACCTGTACGGCCTGTACCTGTACGGTGTGCTAAGAAGACAGCGAACCAAACCTTCTAAATAGCAGCTATATTAACTGGGAGCTGACTATGGCTTTTGAGGTGAGATAAAAACTAAACTACTAAGACTAAGAGTTACACTGATTTCTGTGTTGTCATTTTATAATACTGAGTAGTCGCAGCTTACTTGGAGAATTTCGGAGAGGTCAAGCCTTACTGGAGAGAATTGTTGAGATGTCAAGGCTTACTTGGGGAATTGCTGAGATGTCGAGGCTTACTGAGGGAATTGCTGAGATTTCAAGCCTTACTGGGGAATTGCTGAGAGGTCAAGGCCTACTGGGGGGAAGCTTCATCGAACTAAAACACCAATAATATCTAGATACTACGACTCAAAAAAATCCTTACAAGACCGCGGTAATAACTCAAAGCCAAAAAATACTAAGCTGCAAAGCCAATCTTACCTTGGCCGGTGCCTGCTTGACAACTCCGTCCTCAACGGTCCGCCAGCTGGTCTGCTGCTGATCTTTGGACTGTTCGTCCTGATTGTTGAAATTCTTGCTCTCATGCGGCAGCTTCTTGATGAAGCACTTGCAGCAGACGATGTTGAGGTAGAATCCGCGGAACAGCACGGCGGTTGGTTCGCCAATTTTGGTGAGGAACAGCAGCATGAGCGGGATGCCGAGAATGGCGTAGATCATGCACACGATTTGGCCCCACTGAGTGGCTGGGGAAATGTGACCGTAGCCTGTAATGCGTGAAGCCATTTACGGTTTGAACTATCTACCTTACCATGTTATGCAAGCAGGCAGAGCCAGTGGCGTCGCCACCGGCGGGGACATGTAAATGCTTTGCCCCACCTTGTGAGCCGTTATGTAACTCAATAAGTTTGCTCCAGGGCATCAAAATAAAGCACCTTTGGCGCCAAAATGGGTGCCTGTCTGTAGCGTCGAAATGAGTGCCTGTCTGTAGCGTCGAAATGAGTGTCTGTCTGTAGCGCCAAACTGATTGTCTGTCTGTGGCGCCTAAATGATTGTCTGTCTGTGCCGCCAAACTAGTGCCTGAATGCGGCGCCAAATGAGTCCCTGCGGCACCAAAATGGGTGCTAAAAACACCGATTCCCAAAATAATGTAGGAATTTAGCCATATAGAACTCTTGGCTGTGTCCCCCAGCACCATAAAATTCATGGCAACGTCACTGGACAGAGCCAATATTTTCTAGCTACCAGACAAACTATATAGTATGAGTCTGTTATTCTAAAAATTAAGAATCGTTTACTCACCAATCGTGGTAATGATAGTTGCAGAGAAATAAGCCGCATTGGCGAAGTTCCACATCGGCCAGTTGTCCTCCGATTTGCCCAGCGTCGAGCAGTTCAGCTGCGGATTGACGCCGAGCTGGTACACCTCCGTGGAGAAGTCGCTCAGCTCGTCGAAGATGGCCGACTTAGACAGGGAAGCGTTGCCGCCCTGCGCCATGTTGTACACCCGGTCCACAGCCTCGTTCCTTTTGGACGAGTACTTCTCGTACTTGGTGGAACAGCCGGAGATTTCGTTTTCCCGCTCCAGATACTCGAACAGGAAGCCGCCCATGAGGATGTACAGAATCACCAGCACCATTGTGCCGAAGTGGGACAGCAGCAGGGTGGCGAAGCGCTTCATGCACTTCCTCAATCCACCGTTGCTTCCCTCCTCGGCGGTCTCCTCGGTAGCCGGGGGCTGCTCGGCGGGTTTGGATGGCGTCAATGTGGCGGCGGAGTGGGACTCGAATCGGTTGAAATGAAAGTCGCCACCGTCCAGACGTGTCGTCCTGGTGCCGGCGCCCTCCGTCTTCAACGCGCCGCCGTTAAAGTAATCGGCCTCGAAACCCGAGTTTTGAAACATTTTTGTCCGCTGAACCTTAAAGAGGATATCGACAGTAAAACAAGTTGACAGCGTCGAGGGACAGGCTTTTCAAAGTTGAAACCTAGCGTGAAAAAATCGTGTAAAAAAACATTAGCACGATTCCTACGATGTGAGACTTTGAGCTTGTAAATTATTCCAGCTTGTGAATGATTAAACTAATTTTATACGATTCAGAGTAGCTTTAAAAAATAGACTATTTACATACCGTTTACCGAACGCAAATGAACAATCTGTGAAAAAGAGAGTTCGCAAAGAAAGAAGCTATCAATGCTTCGAAGTTCAAGGTATGTTTCAGCTAATAGTGAAAATCCTGGGATCCCACAGGTTGGCAGAGAGCAATAAATCCGCTCCGAGCAGCAAAAGAAGCCAGAGAGAAAGAATTGAGGAGCAGAAACTCCCTGTCTGGCTCGCCAATCTGAAGACGGGCGAGTTGGGGAGGAGCTGCCACCACAAATTGGGATGCAGCTTCCACTGGAGATTTCTCTCCCATTCGCTCTTTGCTGAACAACGAGATGAGACTTTTTTGTCCACCCCCTCAGAGATTCCAAAGCCCAGCCTATCGATTAGGGAGGCTTTCTTTTTTTCTAACCAAACAAATCTGGAACCATGGCTATGCCTGATGCGCGCTTCCACCATCAATGAAAGCAATCGTTGAACTGCAGTAACAATTCTTTCTCTATTATCGAAATTATGGAGTATTGTGTTGCAACAAAGCTTGTCAAGTGAGCTCGCTAATTTTGGAACTATCCTATTTACTACTAGCGTAAAAAAATAATTAGCAATTGAAAATGTAATAATTTGCAGGAGGTTTGTAAGCAGCATCCTACGAACAGCCCCGAGGCGATTCTGACCATTTCCGCTGACTTCTGAGGGGCGCCCATAAATACATGCATGAAGGCATGCAATTATACAAACGCTCTCTCAGGGTGTAAGCGGCCCGAACTTTCTGATCTCGACGCGTTTACCTACCTCCAACCTCTGAGTCAAGTTTGATTAGATGGCTGTTACGTCAGCTATTAGCCTAACGCTTCTTTTTGGGGCACTAGATAATGTTAAATGACCTTTTAATGGTACCAAATATGGTTTAGTAAGATGTACCCATTAGTGGTGGGTTGTAGCCTAGTGGTCAGAGCGTCGGACTCACGACTGAAAGGTCGGGGGTTCGTTTCTCGACCCACTCGGAACAATTTGTGTCCTTGAGCAAAACAATTAACTCTGCATTGCTTCAGTTCACCCAGCTGTAAAATGAATCCCAGCATTAGCTGGGGTAATTTAGCTGTCGGTTGCATATCTGGCCCAGTTGGGGCTTGTGTAATCGATTATTATTACTTTTGCTATACCAATTAAGGACTTTGGGCAGATTTTTACAGATATAGTGAGTCCAATATAACAATACGAGCGTACGCAAGACGCGGATTGGGCTGGTGTGCTGCCATCAGCACAATGGATGCAAGAGGTAAATCTACTCAGATGCTTCTCAAAGCGATTATATTGTAATTTCGCTGCCCTTTCTTAAACTGCGCATCCATGATTAGCATTTCCGCAGAAACTTTTTAGATTTTCCTTGTTTAAAACAATCGTTTGATCAGACTGGATCTTTGAAGAACGCATTTTTCATGGATTTTTACCCTAGACAGAACAGTGGGCAAAAAATGGTGCACAAAAGTATAATATATCATGGATTACAGCACCGAATTACAGCAAATGTAATATCGCGTAACGATGCAAAGAGCAACAGTAGCTTAAAAACAGAAGTAAGATTATGAGCACTATGCTAGTGAACCGATGGTATCATTCCGATTAATCTAATTAACCAATAAAGTTGAAACGCGGTAGACTCACTCAGCCAAATTAATTGAATGGGGGGACTATCCCGAGACTGCGGTGGGTCGGGGCCACAGGCATTTCACAGATGAACAATCCATGATACTCGTATATTTATGCAACTCATTCTGTAGCTCTATGGGCTAAATTAGTGAGCACCACTTCCTGATAAACTAGCATAATGCAATGTGCAAATTAAATACGTAATAAATTGTCAATCAATTTCAAAAGACAGAAAACAACCCTCCTATCAAGCTAGTTTTTAAAAAGAATTCTGCCACAACAGAGTAGAATTGCAATGAGACTAGTACGGGGCAAATTTGACACACAGAAGTTCCGATGAGGACCAGCCTGCAGTGAGAGTCACAAGCGAGTAGCGGAAGCAGACAGGTGGAGGGCATCCCAACCCACCATCTCAGTATTGCTGAGCCATCGATTTTTGCTTTGCAACAGCGCTCCGGAGTGGATTTGGTTGAATTGAAAGCGAAATTCGCAGTCCACAAATGAAGCTTGGCCTCACAAAGGCATTTATTGCTGTAGCTTCTCCCACTCTCTCCCTCTGAACAGTCTTCTGCTCCCCTTCCCGCTCAGCTGCAGACTTCCAGAGGCGCGCGCTTCTCGCATTTACAAGACAGCCAGGCCCCAATGCCCGAGTTGCCAGTGGCAACCGGGTATTGACGACGCTTTTGCAATTCACAGGCGAAGGCTCCGAGTGAGAAACAGGCGGAGCCAGAGGGGCCAAAAGGAAGATACGGCATTGGGAGCAGATGGGAACGGGGATGGCGTGGGAGAATGAGCTGCTCGGAAACAATGCCTCAGCAGCATTGGCGGCTTTTTGCTTAGTGCAAACACTATGGATAGCGACACTGATATGGGAAGAAATTCCCAAAACTTCCTGGGCAGGGCAGTCTCTCTCTCTCTCTCTCTTTATTGAGAGTAAAAAAGTTCACAGGCTATAATTGATGCTGTTGCACTTGCAGCAGTGCGTGCACTTGTGTTTATCGACTGTGACTACAGAGTGAATGAGGCGAGAATGCTGTCTCACCTCAGTCTCGAGTCTCCCCCCAGAGTCACTCCAAGACTCGAGTCTCCCCCCAGAGTCACTCCAAGACCCAAGTGTGACACTAGAGTCACTCAAAGACTCAGGACTCACCCTATAGAGTGACTCTAAGACTTAAGCCGCAAATAAGAGTCACTCTAGAAGTCAAGTCGCATCCTAGAGTGACTTCAAGACTACAAATGACTTCATTGACCCTGTGCAGATTACATGTAAGTCTATGAATTTTCACGTAGATGTATAACCGATAGAGTTGTATTAGTAAGATATGAGCATATACATTTGAATATTCGTAATAAAAAATCATTGCAAAAACACGCACGCACTACATTAAGATGCTGATACATCACCTCGGACACATAATCTTCAGTTAAGCAGGTTTAATTTAATTGTGTAATTAACTGTGTAATTATTTTTCCTGTGTATTTAACTTTCGGTAAAGTGAATAATGTTATATTCAGTACAATACGGATGCAAACTTTCATCATCACTGACTACTGCAAATGAGTAGTAAGCTGTTCGCATCGCTAATTGGACACATGCATACGCAACTTCAAATGTCCAGTATGAAACGTGGTGAAAAAAATGTTAAAAGTTCTTTTATTATATATAAAAAAGCACAGAAAGGTTTGTAGTTGAATATTCAAGTACGTGAATTAAATTAAATTTCCTAGAAAAGCAGGTTTAAAAATTACCACACAGCGGTAGGCTCATGTACATTGCGTTTTGCAAGCAATAAATGAACCGTTGCTTAAAAATTGGCTAAAGGCTATGAAATCAGAATATTTCTGGGTAAGGATAAACTTACAAATAAACCGGAGGCCGGTGAGTCACGTATATTTGTCGTGTCGCTGGTGCATTTAGTGTGCTCAATGGGAGAACGCACGGACGGGGCTGAATGGAGTTTTACCATAGACAGATTCAGTCTTAAATATATCCGACCTCTCGAAAGCATACTGGATGCACCAGCGATACTACAAATACCGAATCATACTTCAGCTGTCCATGGGGTAAAAAATGGTTTGAATAAAATTCTCCGATAAAGCGATCGAATTATCTGAAATTACAAAAGCGCTATAAATGATCAAAGGCATTGCAAAATAAATTATAAGGGATACGTAGGCAGCTAAAAAACTGCTATAGTATGATACACCGTGACTGTCAGACAGATCAGGCAAGAATTATAATATTTCTAATACTATTTAGTAATAACTAAAACCAAGTGAACTCTGTGCCCCGTCAGAAGAACGAGTATGCGGAGGTCAAAGTGAGAACAAGTCGACCAACAAATGACACAGCAGGAGAGAATGAAAGAAAGAAGAAGTCGTACCAACTGTTTTTTATGCTGACTTTTAAGTTAATCCGTTAACTGCGGCCGCTTAGCTTAATCTGTCACTTGCCTTGAGGGCTGACGGTTACTAAACCAAAATCGAAGCTCACATCCAGTGGCGCACAATGAATTAAGACCACCGAACACAAATTTGAACTTTCAATTTCATAACCTACACAGATTGCTGGAGCATTTTAATCTAATCAGGTATAGACAACCATGGTATCAATCAGTTAAATAAATGATGTGTTGGGTGACTACTTGCAATTGAGTGTGTTTGATTGGAGTCACTTGTCTCATTTTCGAATTTGACAAGCCACAGAGTAATAAAACCTGCTTCAGCAGGACAGCAATCCGAAGCACACATCCAAGGTTGTGAAGGCATGGCTTACAGAGAACAATACGCACCATGGACTGGCCAGCGCAGTCACCAGACCTCAATCCGATTGAGAATCTGTGGAACATGGGTCGAGCGGGACATCCAGATGCAGCAGCCAGCTTCCCTTGATCAGCTGTACCGTATCATTGAGGACTTGTGGGCTGCCATCCCGGCAGAAGTGGGCCAGAAGCTGGTGGATAGCATTCCTAGGCGGTGCAATGCTGTGATTTAATCAAAAGGCTTTGCTACAAAGTACTAAAGTAGTTTTTGGATATCAGTGGCATTTGCTTTACTTATTTCGAAAGTATTTAAAGATGGTCTTAATTCAATGGTAAATAAAGTAACACTTGTATTCCTACAAGTTTTACTGCCAATTTAATACTTGAATTTAGCTTAAAGACAAGTATGCCAAAATTAAAATAATTTTACTTTGTGGTCTTAATCCATTGTGCGCCACGGTACTTTTTGAGCTTGTCAGGCGCTTTCTTAAAATATTATCCATCAGAATTTTCAGGTAGCATCACTAGTCAAGCTGTAGAAAGCTGTATCAAAATAGAGACAACATGGTTTCTGAGAACTCAGCAACAGGATCCTACAATAATCCGGTTTGGCTCGAGTTTTAAAAATTCAGAAGGCATGCACAGCTGAAGTAAAAGGACGCGCGACTCCAATTTCCTGGAAATCAGATGGATTACGCTAAGGAACGCGTATTCTTCGTATCACTAGTGCATTCAGAATTCGCTGGAGAACGCGTAGGACTAAAAAGAGGTTTCGACATAGACAAGTTCGGTCTATAAAGATAAGATTTTTCGAGAGCATTCTACTCTCATAAATGCACTAACGATACGACAGGATAGCACATTCCAGCCCATTTCTAAGAATATGCAGTGTAGCGTCCTTCTGCTTTAGCTGTCCATGCGAAAAACAACAAAATCTTAACATTGACTTCAGAAACGCCTGGCGTGCAGCTTGCAGTAGGCCTTGCCATCCTTCGGAGCGAACGGCTTGCCCTCCAAGCAGGTGCCGCACACGGCGCAGCAGAAGCACTCGGCGTGATAAGTGCCGCCCAGCACCTCGACGAAGCGATCGATCGGCGCGATCGCCTCGTGACACTTGGCGCACTTGGTGAAAAACAGGTCGCCCCAGTCCTTCTCGCAGTAGGGCCGGTTGTCCTCAACTCGGAACTTCCGCCCGGCGATGCTCTGTCGGCAGTGAGCGCACACGAAGCACTGCCGGTGGAAGTATTGGTCCATGGCGTGCACGCTCTCGCTGACGATCGTCTGCTGGCAGCTGCCGCAACGGGGCGCCAGTAGTCGGACGTAGTCGTCCTCGCAGTACAGCTGGTTGGCCTCCTCAACGAAGCCGCACGGTTCAAGGTTGCGGCCGCAGACGCTGCAGTTGAAGTGGTCGGGGCAGAAGCACTTGTCCAGCGCCACGAGGAACGGGCCGCGGATCACCGAGCCGCAGACCGAGCAGACCGGGACGCCACCGGCCGCTTGCTGAGTTTGGCGCTGGGCCTCGCCACGGCGACTGCGACCGGAGAGTCCGGCACTGCCGCCTCCACCACCGACAGACGACATCAGAGGAGCAGCTGAACGCGGAGCCGGGGCCGGAGGTGGCGGCGGCGGCGGTTGAGCAGGCGGAGAAAAGTTCCGCGGCGAGAACTGCTGCGGCGGTGAGAACTGCTGTGGCGAGAACTGCTGTGGCGAGAACTGCTGTGGCGAGAACTGCTGTGGCGACGAAGAGTAATGCTGTACAGCGTTAGGCTTAGCGAAGTGATGCTGCGGAGCGGGTGGATAATAGTGCGACGATGGAGAAGAAGGCGACGCGTTCGCGGCGGGCAGCCGTGTGGCGCCGCTAGAGTTGCCGGCAGTCTGGCGGGCTGGCGGGCTGTAAGGAGCCGCGGCCGGTTGGAACTGGTGCTGTTGCGGCTGAGGCTGGAAGTAGGCGTGGTTGAATCCGCCGCCGCCGCTCGCCAAGCCAAGGTCGAGCTCGTTGCCGCATCGGATGACCGCCTGCTGGGCCTGCTGGTGTGTCCAATTGTGTGTCGGGTCCCCGCCGATGCTCACCACCCTGTCGCCGACGCAGACGCCGTGCCGCTCGGCCATGCCGCCTTTGCTCACCTTCTGGATGGTGAGAGCGGAGTTGAAATCGCGTCCGCCCTGCAGCCGGAAGCCCCACGGCGTTCCGGAATCCGGACGAGTCATGCGCACCTGACGAGACATTCTTCTTGCTTAGGGTTACTGCGTTCGGGTTTCTGACTAGCTGAGTGCCGGGGCGATGAAAGAGAAGCTGCTGGGTGCCGCACCCTGCATGGATAAATACTAGCGATGGTTGGCGCTTCCAGTACGCAGCCAAGATCAATTTGATGCGCGGTTGGTCCAGTGTACGTGACTAGGCCGACCCTCTCCTACACAACCGCAAGGGTGCAAGACGCCTTAACCTGCCCGACAGAGGAAACAAGGGGAAGGAAGGTTCAGTCATTTCCATAGCGCAACTTCCATGTTACAACGAATAAGGAAGCTGCTTGGCTGAAAGAGACGGGCTGGCGAGACCTTTTTAAACTGTGGGGGTGCGCATTGATCGATTGGGCCGGCGCTGAAGCTCCGCACTTAGTCTGGGCGGGCTGGTGAATAGCGAACACAGGGGGCTGCTGGGGGCTGGGGAATGAGTGGGTGAACTGACTGGGGGGAAGACTTCCCAGGAACGCAGGACCTTTTGCGGCGTGCAACGGGGTTCATCCGCTGCCCGAAACTGACCGAGCTGCAGTCCGAGAGAGGGGAGGGAGGAGTCTCGACGCGACCTTCTGAATCGAGACAGGCCAAGGGAAGAAAAGGATGGATAAAGTTTTTTATATTCACTTTAATGGCCCATTTGTGGCGGCTGCGGTTCTTTCATTTTAGCGAAAGACTTTGCAAAGAAATTGTACAAATGGAATGGAAACTTCAATTTGCAGATTCGCTCGTAAAGTACGCCACGCTTATGACGCCTTGTGAAAGTTCATTCATTTAAGCTCCCTGTGGCTATTGGAATGTACCGAATAACATTTACAAAAAAGGGGTTGTAGCCTAGTGGTTGGAGCGTCGGACCCACGACTGAAAGGTCGGGGGTTCGATTCTTGACCGAATCAGAACAGTTAGTGTCCTTGAGCAACAATACACTTGATTCTGCTTTACTCCAGTTCACACCAGCTGTAAAATGGGTTGTCAGCATTAGCTGGGGTAATTGAGGGTGTGTGTGGCGACCCCCCAGTCCTTGGACTGAACAGCCGTACGCAGCCTTCAGATGCGCCGCGCAATAGCTGCGGCTGAGCTGTCGGTTGCACATCTGTTATTATTAATATTTACAAAGAGTATACAAAATGTTTTTGAGAAATTATTCTTAAAATATACATTGAGCAGCGTAATAAAAAACCACAATGGGCAAAAAATTGATATAAAACTTGTTTATTTGAGATTCAATTATTAAAAAACGCAAAATTTCATAGAAAATTTTCGTACCGTAGTGGTAGACACAGTGTCCCTATACATTATTGAGCTGTTCTGTGTGAGGCAGAATTAAATTTAAAAAATTCAATGGTAACCACTTTGCTTTCAGTTATTCTAAAGTAGTGAAGAAGGAACTACAGAGAAAAAAATATTTGGTTTTGTATTTCTTTACTTGTCATTGCCTCTCAGACCTGGTAACGCACGGTCACCCTCTGCAGCTGGTTCACCATAATGTCCTTGCTGTCCGATTGGGTCCTGCGCTGCTGGTAGCGCGGCACTCGAGACCAATCAAAGTAGGTGAACTCCATGGGCGTCTTGCGCTGACGCCGCTGCTCGTAGGCGGCCTCGATTGAGTCGAAGGTCTGCTGAGGGCTGCGCGAGGAAACAGTGTGGTTCTCTGTGTTGCTGCCGTGTCAAGGGGCAAAAAATTTCAGGATTCAGTAGAACTTTTCAGTGGCTTTAGCACCAGGGGCTTTAGCATCAGGGGCTTTAGCACCAGGGACTTTAGCACCAGGGACTTTAGCACCAGGGGCTTTAGCATCAGAGGCTTTAGCACCAGGGGCTTTAGCATCCGGGGCTTTAGCACCAGGGACTTTAGCACCAGGGACTTTAGCACCAGGGGCTTTAGCATCAGAGGCTTTAGCACCAGGGGCTTTAGCATCAGGGGCTTTAGCACCAGGGGCTTTAGCACCAGAGGCTTTAGTACCAGGGGCTTTAGCACCAGGGGCTTTAGCATCAGGGGCTTTAGCACCAGGGACTTTAGCACCAGGGACTTTAGCACCAGGGGCTTTAGCATCAGAGGCTTTAGCACAAGGGACTTTAGCACCAGGGGCTTTAGCACCAGGGACTTTAGCACCACGGGCTTTAGCATCAGAGGCTTTAGCACCAGGGGCTTTAGCATCAGGGGCTTTAGCACCAGGGGCTTTAGCACCAGAGGCTTTAGTACCAGGGGCTTTAGCACCAGGGACTTTAGCACCAGAGGCTTTAGTACCAGGGGCTTTAGCACCAGGGGCTTTAGCATCAGGGGCTTTAGCACCAGGGGCTTTAGCACCAGGGACTTTAGCACCAGGGGCTTTAGCATCAGAGGCTTTAGCACCAGGGACTTTAGCACCAGGGGCTTTAGCATCAGAGGCTTTAGCACCAGGGACTTTAGCACCAGGGGCTTTAGCATCAGAGGCTTTAGCACCAGGGAATTTAGCACCAGGGGCTTTAGCATCAGAGGCTTTAGCACCAGGGGCTTTAGCATCAGGGGCTTTAGCACCAGGGGCTTTAGCACCAGAGGCTTTAGTACCAGGGGCTTTAGCACCAGGGGCTTTAGCACCAGAGGCTTTAGTACCAGGGACTTTAGCACCAGTGGCGCCAGCACCAGTGGCGCCAGCACCAGTGGCGCCAGCACCAGTGGCGCCAGCACCAGTGGCGCCAGCACCAGTGGCGCCAGCACCAGTGGCGCCAGCACCAGTGGCGCCAGCACCAGGGGCTTTAGCGCCAGGGGCGCCAGCACCAGGGGCGCCAGCACCAGGGGCGCCAGCACCAGTGGCGCCAGCACCAGGGGCTGTAGATGCATAGACATAATAGCTCATAACTTAATTTCAAAGAATGTACTTTGTAATAGATTACAGTGGCCTTTCCTGCACTTAAGCGAACGAGTGACGCTAAAAATTTAGATTTAAGGTTTTACTTAAATTGCCTGAGAGCTCAGAGCAGCCAACTCACATCATTGATCTGTCGATTTCCGCTTTTCCACCACCATCCTGTTTGATCGCTTTAGCCGCCCCGGCGCTGGTATCGGCTGGACATCCTCTGGTCTCCACGCGGCTGCCGAAGGCCAGCCGGTCCCGCACCAGCTGATTGTCGGTGTCGAACAGGCGCTGCGCTCTCATGCGCTCGTTGAATGTGATCTCTGCGAGCGTTTGTGATAATAATGTAATGATTTAGGTTGCGGTAGCGTTGTAGGGTAGGCCCACGATAATAGCGCGTCCCGTGGTACTTCTGGTTATTCTGCTGACTCCTAAACACGCTCACACAGGGTGTACACAGGCGGCCCTGACTTTCTAATCGTCAGGCATGTACACTTTCTGTGCCTTGGAGATCGACCCTCATGGATGGCTGTGAATCGTGCGACAATCATCTGGCCAATTTTTGAGCACACAAGCCCCAAATGAAGTGTGGCCGCCCACGGAATCGAAACATGATTATCGCTAAGCTGATCTGACTCCTGTTAGGAAGTTCTTTCAAACTTTAAGACTACATGCTGTGAGGGTACATTTTTGTTGTAAAACAAAAACAACAAAAAACAAAAATTTTGTAAAACAAAAGCTTAAAAACCTCCGTATCATTGCGTCGACGAAATCTTGATTTGTAGAACTATATCGAAGCTACAATACTTTGCTCAAGCATACGGTACAATTGAAAATTTACTCGGTTTGAAAGTTTCTTCAAAATACGAGTCCAATTATACGCCATTTTCTGCCAAGATATCACTAAAATTATTCGTAAGTAGTATACGTTGATTCCACATGAGTTACAAGTATATACGAGTATAACAATATCTCCTCGTAGATACGTTTTACGTTTCGTTTTCAGTGGCCTCGGATTATCTTAATCTATAGTCGTTAAAAAGGCATGCTCACATTTAAATCAAGAGTTCTCATTCTCAAGGCCACTCACCGTGCCTGTCCAGCACCTTGACCGACGGCAGGTGGAAGATGACGTAATCGCGATAGTGCTTCTCCTGGGCTACCGGATTGTCGAACAGAGCTGCACGGTATTGAAATGTGTGAGAGTGAGTCAAGTGGTAAGCGATACTCATTAGTATTTTAGGGCGAGAATATACATGCATATCAGCACTGTCAATTTAATATCATATGAGTCTGGTGGTAGCATGAAAAGATTCACAACAGTTGAAAAAGCATGCTAAATATTACTAAGATCATATTCTTAACGATCCCTGACGCTTATATTCTCAACTCCCTGATGCTTATGTTCTCAACTCTCTGATGCTTATGTTCTCAACTCTCTGATGCTTATATTCTCAACTCCCTGACGCTTATATTCTCAACTCCCTGACGCTTATATTCTCAACTCCCTGACGCTTATATTCTCAACTCCCTGATGCTTATATTCTCAACTCCCTGACGCTTATATTCTCAACTCCCTGACGCTTATATTCTCAACTCTCTGACGCTTATATTCTCAACTCCCTGACGCTTATATTCTCAACTCCCTGATGCTTATATTCTCAACTCCCTGATGCTTATATTCTCAACTCCCTGACGCTTATATTCTCAACTCTCTGACGCTTATATTCTCAACTCCCTGATGCTTATATTCTCAACTCCCTGATGCTCATATTCTCAACTCCCTGATGCTCATATTCTCAACTCCCTGATGCTCATATTCTCAACTCCCTGATGCTTATATTCTCAACTCCCTGACGCTTATATTCTCAACTCCCTGACGCTTATATTCTCAACTCTCTGACGCTTATATTCTCAACTCCCTGACGCTTATATTCTCAACTCCCTGATGCTTATATTCTCAACTCCCTGACGCTTATATTCTCAACTCCCTGATGCTTATATTCTCAACTCCCTGACGCTTATATTCTCAACTCTCTGACGCTTATATTCTCAACTCCCTGATGCTTATATTCTCAACTCCCTGATGCTCATATTCTCAACTCCCTGATGCTCATATTCTCAACTCCCTGATGCTCATATTCTCAACTCCCTGATGCTTATATTCTCAACTCCCTGATGCTCATATTCTCAACTCCCTGATGCTCATATTCTCAACTCCCTGATGCTCATATTCTCAACTCCCTGATGCTCATATTCTCAACTCCCTGATGCTCATATTCTCAACTCCCTGATGCTCATATTCTCAACTCCCTGATGCTCATATTCTCAACTCCCTGATGCTCATATTCTCAACTCCCTGATGCTCATATTCTCAACTCCCTGATGCTCATATTCTCAACTCCCTGATGCTCATATTATTGGTAACTGTGATGCTGAATTCGTGCTGTAAAAATGTTTAATATGTTGTGCAGGTGATCGAGTTGCATGGAATAAACGAAGGGCATATAGAGTAACATGAGTGTGAATTTTATACGAGTTCAATAGAAATGAACACTTATTATATAACTTGAAAGGTGAACTTGAATTGTACTTACTGATTTTTTCTAAACACTGGAATATTTTACAGGATTTATGGTTGGAAATTCAGAATATTGTAATGCTTCAAATTTAAACTATAACAAGTTAAGAACTACTGGAAACTTTTCTTAGCAGCTATACTGGTACTTACTCAAAGTCTGCAATCCCTGCATATTCTTCAGCTCCTGCACGACTTCCTCAACTTTGCTCAGCTGATTGTTGTGCAGCAAGAGAGTTTTGAGTCCTGTAAGCTGTCCCAATGAGCCACTGATGCTGATCAGCTTGTTGTTGTGCAGGTACAAGTCCCCTAGCCGAAGGTTGTCTTTCAAACAGTCCACTTTTAACAGCTGAAATGTTCAGGCAGTGATTTTCATCACACGGGTCTAAAACTAGCTGTAATAATTTTAAACAAGACACCAGAAATGTACTCACCCTGTTGCCATTAAGCCACACTGCTTGAAGATTAGGGAAGCAATGAAGTGATGGAATCGTTCCCAATGATCTGAAGTACGAAATATATGTAGCTAAAATTTCGTTTTATAAAATCAGTACCTGCATCAATATGGATACTGACTGAGAAACTATCATAAGTAAAGCCTATAAGAAAGACTCACAGTTTTCCTAGATAAAGTTCTTCGACCTCAAACAAGCGCATTACATGCTGACTCTTCATTTGATTTTGAAGTTTCTAAAAGAAAAAAATTCCGTATTCGAATATATAGGTCTACCAATATTGTGCAATAAATTTAAGTTTTAAGAACAAAATGGAATAGCGAGCTATTAAAGTAGAAATATGAGTTGCTACAATTAAACTGTCAAAACATAAAAAAGGACACAAATTGGAACCAGGTATTGAAAAGATATAAAAGGACTAAAGGATCAATGTACAGTATAGCAATGTTCATAATATTTTTTGTGGAATGACAGGACAGAGAAAAGAGAGAGAGAGAGAGAGAGAGAGAGAGAGAGAGAGAGCATTACCTACATTGGTAAAACCAAGCGACACCTACTCACGAGAGCCAAGGAACATAGGCAACGAAACTCTCCGATTCATGAACATTTGCTGCAATGCCATGGTTGTTGTGATGAGCCAGACATAACCTCTCATTTCAAGGTCATAGACAACAGCAAAAATGAGCATAAACTTAACATTCTTGAAGCTCTGCACATTAAGTTACACAAACCCACTCTCAATGTCCAACTATCTGGAGGAGGTGCGAGTGAACAGCTGTTGGTGTTCTAAGCTAGAGTACATTTGGGGCGCATACGCCTCATTCTCTCTCTCTCTCTCTCTCTCTCTCTCTCTCTCTTCTCTGTCCTGTCATTCCACAAAAAATATTATGAACATTGCTATACTGTACATTGATCCAAATTGGAACCAATTTTCGCTAATTTGACGGATAAATTCAAGTGATGAGATGATAAAATAAAAGCTAGGTCATTATTCGGACGGCAACTTAATTTTTTTATTGCTATTATTTTTTTAAGTTACGCTCGTATACTCTCTCAACTCGAGTTGCTAGGCTGGGCTTACCTGGTGCAAAGCTGGATTCGCTTCTAATATGTGTTCCATTATATAGCTGTTGAAAAAGGCTGTTGTTCAAATTTTCAGCTTCCAATTTCGGGTAAGTTTAATAACATCAATGTAATATATTTTACAGATATAAATTTTCTACCAGCTGCCTGAAAATCAAATCGTAGCTGTGTTGCTACTGAATACAATTTTATACGTCTAAAACAGTAACATAAATAAAGTTAAAAACAAACAAACATATACCTTACTAAGAAATTTACAGAGTTTGACATACCTACCAGAAAGAGTTATCAAACTTTGATTTACCAATAGTTTCTACGAAAGTAATGTGATAATTTTTAGTAGTAAAAACTCGATAGAACCAGTCGAAATCGGCATGTTGATGTAGTGAGTTTCACTTTTAAAAGGAGGTATTTTTTATACTGATAAGTTCTTTGTATTTCATATTAAGAGTGATCTGTGACTGTAAAGTAATTTTTCGCTGTTCACTCCTATCACTAGGTCTATCCATCAACTAGGTCGTTGACTCGTTGATAGCCTCAATATTTGTTTTTGCTTGAACTACAAGTACAAGATTCAAGAAAGTGGTTGCTGATTAACTTTTCAAAAATGCTTCGAGATGTATTGTACAAAGGAAAGGACTTAGCAGAAAAAATGTAAGTAAGGCTATAAGGTTATGGCTTTTGTGTCTTTAGTCTTGCTAACCCTGATTTTTTAATTTTACCATTTCTGGAAGTGATGCAAGGAGTGAAAAAGGCAATGTGTTTATTAAAAGATGCCATAGGCCTAGTTTGTATTTTTTATGCACTGAGGAGCCTATGGTTTCACTTGAAAATTCACATTGAACAAACCAGTATATAGGCACACAATGCAAGCAAAAGCAAGAATGGATCCCTAGCTATATTTTTATTTATTAAAAATATTTGCTTTCATTAGGCATATACAATCATTTAAATAGTGAAATTGTATATATAACTACTAGGCCTAAAAGTGTAAGGTGGATTGTAGAATGGAACTGAACTGGATTCTATTTTTGGCCAAAGACAAGTTGCAGAAATGAATTGGTTACCTTGGTAATAGTTCTACTTTCTATTTTTTATCTACACTTCTACTTTAGTTTGGTGATAGTCACTTTGGTGAAATCCATTTAGGTGATAGACTGACAGGTTATTTTGGGGCTAAATGTATATATGCCAGACTCTAGATAGTATAGGCCTACATGTATACCAGCATTTTTAGTATACAGACTACAGAGACCTAGAGTATACTATTGGTATACAACTTGATGTATAAAGGGGCCTAGCATACCCTTTTGGTATACAACTTGGTGTATAAAGATCACTAAGACAGCAGATGGGACCAAAGTTCCAAGTCCCAATCAATATACACAGTTAACTTAAAATGATTAAGTTTATATTTGGCATAGTCTCCATGTACATAGTTATAATAGTTAAATTTTATCAAAATGAATAGCTCCTGGCCTTACAAAAATGGAAAACTAAATTTTAAAAATGCATTGATTTTTTCTAAGAAGTTAAAGTAAAACAAAAAATAATTGAAATAGTTCAATAAAAATTTACTAGTTTTTATTAATAGTATTTTATAAATGTTAAAATGTAAGTATCTTAATTTCAATTTTTACTTTTGGTATATTTTTGTTTTATAATTCTCTGGTTTAATTAAATAGGGGACTATTTTATTTAAGTAATAAACTATTTGATATTGTAATTATTAATTTCATAGTTATTAAAGTCAATTATACACTTAGTCAACTATAAAGATTAGCATTGACCATAGTGAATTTTATTCATTTTGCTAAGTAGACACAAAGTTTTTTTCCTTCTAAAGCTCTTTAAATGATAATTTCTTTATTGCAAACACAATGGTTAAACCATCCCTAATCTAAAAGTATTTCCACTATGCTTTAGACAAACTTCAAGATACATAACATATAGGCTTCTCTTTCAAGTCTAAGTGTATGTGACAAAAAAGCACCTACTCTATAGCATGATGTTAGTCTGTACTATGAGTAGCTTGATGGGGTCATTGTATATTAGAATCTCATCAGAGCTCAGCATAGCTTTGCATGCTTGGAATGCCTCTTAGCATTTAATAGGCCATTGAAAGTTAATACCTTTTTAAAGCAACATATTTAGTGGTTCTAGTAGATCTTATAGATTTTGAAAAAAATTCTAATAGTAGTTTTTTAGACCAACTAGTGAATATACTAATAGTAGTGCTCCTTGGTATAAGAGCATCAATGATAGCTTTGGTTATCTTAGGAGACTGGGGAACTCCTATGGCATTGATGTGACCTAGAAATTTGATACTTGGCATCATAAACTGGCACTTTGATTGATTGGGTCAAATGCCATAATCTTGCAATCTTTTTAACATGTCCCTGAACAGTTTATTATGATCTTTGACTATTAATACTTTTAAAACAATGTTATTAATAAAGCAGATAGTGTCCAGACCTAAAGTATCTAGTCTATTGCCTTTTGAATTTAGCAAATAAACTCTGTCTTCTGCCATCAACAATTACAACATCAAGCTCAATGCCATGATTGTCATTGACAATCATGACATTGTCAATGATTGACAATCTCTTCATTGTCCACTACTTGCATGGTTGCTTCTCCAAGCAGGGGAATCTTTTCACTAAAGTACAAAGTGAGGATCAAGGTCATGCCAGTTGGTTTCACTTCGATCTACTTAATTGTTTATTAATAATTGTGCATTCGAGGCCTGTGTCTACCTCAAACGTCACCTTATTGTTGTTAATTTGCAGAGTCTCCAAGAAAGGGTTGAATCATTTCTTTTTAGTTCTATTTTCACTGAGCTGGCAGTTCCCACCAATGGCAATGTTACTAATGTTTGAGAAGTTGGGAGACTCCTTATTGCTACCTTGGCTTTGATTTGTGCTCATGTATTTTTATTCTTCTTGTGCCTTGGCCCAATTTTGGTTGGTAATTTCTCCTCTGACCATTCTGTCTGGCTTTGTGAGCTTCTGTCGACTGCTAGGTTCTGCATGCCTTTTCTAGGTGTCTAGGTCTGTTGCACTCCTTGCAGACATAAGATCAATGTGGGCAGCTTCTTGCCCAATGACCCATCGCTAAACATCGGTAGCATCTGTCAAAAGTGGGTCTTTTGAGCTTAGCCTGACTTAGTGTTGTTAATTTGTTAGTGTTGATGAGTGTAGCACCTTTTTCTGCAGTTTCTATGGTGGTTGATATTTTTATGGCTTGAGCACGATGTCATCTTTTTGCAGAAGACGCTTGCTGCGCAATCTGCAAACCAACTTCTCTCATGATAGCTTCATCCAGAAAGCCTCGAAACATGCATGCTGCAGCTAGCTTCCTTAATTTCGCTATGTATTTTAAGATTACTTCGCCCTCTTGTTGATTTCGATTGTGGAAATTGTAGCACTCCACAATTTTCTTTGGCGTCAATGCAAAATAGTTTCTTAGCGCCGTTATTAGCTTTTCATAAGACTTACTTTTAAGAAGGGCTGGAGACAGCAGATCTCGCTGCAGACAGTAGCCATCTTCACAAGTTCACCACCACTGTGATGAGCTCAGCCTTCTTTATGTTTTCATCAGTGATGGCTTTAGCTATGAAATATTGCTCTAACCGTTCTTTGTACACTGACCATCTCTCTGATCTTGCCATATCCAATTCACTGATTCTTGAAGTGTGTACGGCAGTGATATCTTCGTCGTAAATGTAGCATCCATTCTCAGCAAAAAACTCCAGGAATGCAGCTCGCGGCTTGGTACTTAAAAAAGTGTCTCTTCAACCTTAACATGGAATAAGTCTGGCCGAAAATTTGTCTTGCAGAGAGACACGCATATAATCATACATACATGCGCAACAGTCGGCCGAGTCGGCCGATCCATCCAACCGATTTGGCGGCCAACCAAGGAAGTCGCAAAAATGCCCACCCGAAAAACACCTAAGTAGTAGTACTAAGTAGCTGACGAGGCATTTCGGCTTAATAAGACAGTCATAGTTACTCTTGCCGTTTACCCAAAGTTGCGTTAATTTTGCTTTAGTGTTTTTTTTACATGTAAGTCGCATTTTTGGCCAAAACTACGTCGCATTTTTGTTAAAACTAAGTCGCACGGCCGACCGAATTTTGGAGGTTGCGCATGTATGTAATCATATACCACAAATAGCAACTGAGGATCTGTCATATCCCAGTCTCAGTGACAGCCAGCCAGTACGAGGGGCACTGCAAAAGCTTTTAGCCATGCCTGGCCAGTGGCCAGAACAAGCTATCATAAAACTTTCACAGCTTCTCAAAGTACTTGCCGCCAGCTTGCACACCAAGTTTCATGCGCTCAAACCAAGCAAAAAAGCAGTGGCGCCACTCAGCATCAGACATGTCATCGAAGGCATCAGCAGCGTCTTCAGGCGAAGTAAATCGCTTGCCGCGCATGCGATCTTTGACTTTCGGGAGCAAGAAAAAGTCGCACGGGGCGAGGTCAGGTGAATAGGGCGGGTGGGCTCATCAGAGAAACTTCGCTGGACCTCAGAAAATCCTGCGTTGCATGCGCAGTGTGCGCGCTGGCATTGTCCTGGTGGAGCATCTGGCCCTGTACTCGTGTCTTGGGACGCGATTTTCTGATGCTGGCAAACACCTCGGGCAGGCAAATGCCTGTGTACCAGGCAGCTGTGACTGTGCGCTTCTGCTGCAGCCTCACAGTTGCCACATGGCCGCCTCCTGAAGAACGCAGCCAGCATCAGCTTGCCAGTGCTCCTGCCTCGCACAACTTTGGTCGGAGGTGCCTCCTCGGCGAATGCCCACACACGCGACTGACACTTTCGCTCTGGCTCGTAGCAGTAGACCCAAGTCTCGTCGCACTTGATGATGTCGGAAATCGCCTTGGCTTGGCCATTTTCGAACTTCTGGAGCATCTGCTGGCACCAATCTGACCTGGCCTGCTTCTGCTCAGCTGTGAGCAGGTAAGGCACCCAGCGACTCGTCAGCTTGCGCACGCCGATGTGATGGTGCAGGATCTGCTGGATGGCATGCGAATGAATGCCCAGGGTCGCCTCCATCTCCTGATAGGTCACTCGCCGATCTGCTTCAATCATGCTGCGCACAGCAGAGATTTTTTTCGGTGTTGTTGCAGTTGGAGGCCTGCCTGCCCGAGCCTCATCTTCGAGCGAATCCCGGCCGCGCCGAAATTCGCGGAACCAGCCGGTGACAGTTGCAAAGGACGGGGCAGAGTCTGAGAAAGCTGCTGACAGCCTTTGATGGCACAGGTGGCAGTCTAAACCGGATGCTCGCGATTCAGTTCCATAACGCAAATGGAGCAGATGCTGAATGTGTAGTGGGAACTCTATGTGCTATTTTAAACGTGTGAAATATGAGACATATCTGAGCTTTTATGTAGTCATAGCTAAAAACTTTTGCAGTGCCCTTCGTACCATCTCTCCTACGTTAACTTTCTCATCCAGATGGAAATATCACATGTATTGATTTATCGCTCTTAAAATGCTCTACCACGCCAGGACTAACGTGGTGATGAACTACACAGAAGTGGAAGCCAAAGTTCGCGAAGCAACAAACGATGACGCTTGGGGACCGCACGGCGAGCTGATGCAGGAGCTGGCCCAGTGCACATTCAGTCACGAGCAGTTTCCCGAGGTTATGAGCATGATGTGGAAGCGGATGCTGACCAGCACAGGCAAGAACTGGCGCAGGGCGTACAAGGTGAGCTGAGGATGAGGCTTGGGGATCTGGGAGTTCTGTGCTCTCTCTTATTTTTGCTTTTTGGTAGTTCATTGTGGAGTTTGGGAACTTCAGGAAAATGCTGGTAGCGCAGCAAGCAGAGCTGTTGCAACTGTGCCAACTGAATCATTCATGGAGCTCTGTGTCACACCTCAGTTGAACTGATCAGTCACTGAGCAGCCAGATATCCTCATCGATTTTTTGAGTGATCAATCAAAGCAACCCGTTTTTGCAGTCGCTGCTGCTGCTGAACTACCTGATCAGGCACGGCTCAGAGCGGGTGGTGACCAACGCCAGGGAGCACGGATACGACCTGCGCTCTCTGGAGTCCTTTCAGTTCATTGACGAGCGGGGCAAAGACGAGGGCATTAATGGTGAGACTGCTCACTGCTCATTGCTCATAACTCACTGCTCATAACTCATTTCTCACTGCACATTACTCACTGCTCACTGCTCACTGCTCAATTCTCATTGCTCATTGCTCATCGCTCACTGCTCACTGCTCACTGCTCCATGCTTACTGCTCCATGCTCACTGCTCCATGCTCACTGCTCCATGCTCACTGCTCCATGCTCACTGCTCCATGCTCACTAATTGATATTCAGACTTTCATGGATACCAATACTCGATTGCCTCAACCAACGGTCACTGAGCCCCAATAAACCGTCACTGAGCCGAGCCCCAATAAACAGTCACTGAGCTCCAATAAACCGTCACTGAGCCCCGAAAAACCGTCACTGAGCCCCAATAAACCGTCACTAAGCCCCAATAAAGCGTCACTGAGACCCAATAAACCGTCACTGAGCCCCAATAAACCGTCACTAAGCCCCAATAAACCGTCACTAAGACCCAATAAAGCGTCACTAAGCCCCAATAAACCGTCACTGAGACCCAATAAACCGTCACTAAGACCCAATAAAGCGTCACTAAGCCCCAATAAACCGTCACTGAGACCCAATAAACCGTCACTAAGACCCAATAAACCGTCACTGAGCCGAGCCCCAATAAACAGTCACTGAGCTCCAATAAACCGTCACTGAGCCCCAATAAACCGTCACTGAGCTCCAATAAACCGTCACTGAGCCCCGAAAAACCGTCACTGAGCCCCAATAAACCGTCACTAAGCCCCAATAAACCGTCACTGAGCCCCAATAAACCGTCACTAAGCCCCAATAAACCGTCACTAAGACCCAATAAAGCGTCACTAAGCCCCAATAAACCGTCACTGAGACCCAATAAACCGTCACTAAGACCCAATAAAGCGTCACTAAGCCCCAATAAACCGTCACTGAGACCCAATAAACCGTCACTAAGACCCAATAAACCGTCACTGAGCCCCAAAAAACCGTCACTGAGCCCCAATAAACCGTGGCACCCCCAGTCCGGCAGCGGGCCCGCGAGCTGCTCGAGATCATTCAGGACGACGGCCGCCTGCGCGAGGAGCGGCAGCTGGCCAGGAAGAGCCGCGTCAAGTGCGGCGGCCTCAGCGGCGCCGGCGGCTTCCGCGACCCCGACAAGCTGAGCGAAGACGACTTTCACTGGCGCGGCGAGTCGGCGCCAGCTGGGCAGCGCGGCGACGCCGGCGCCAACCCTTCGGCGCCAAACACGCTGGGAGACATTGATGACTGGCAGGCGGGCAAGTACCGGACTGTCAAGGACGAAGTCATGGACCGCGTCAGGGACCTTTGGACTTCAAAGAAGCCGCATCTGGATGACAGTGACCACCAGTGAGTGTCGGCGTTCTGAGTGCAATTTTCACACCTGCTGCTGGAACTGCAGCCAGGTTAATGAGATTTGGGCTTGCCGAATTCCTGTGCTTGAAGTCCTGGACTCGAATCCTGTTTTTCATGCACTAAGTCAATATTGTACCTATAGCATTCCTTTATTAACTGTTGTGCTGTAATTGTTTTGTACCGAATATTTTTGCTTTATATTTATTCTGCGGTTTCAAGTGCCTTCCTCTGTGCAATGAAATGCTTTAATCTGCGGTGACTCTGCAAGAATACCTGCTTTAATCTGATTATTGCTGCTTTTGCAGGAAAGTTCACAAACTGCCAGAGCGACTAGCATCCGCTGTGACCGCCTTGGACAAAGTGGCTCTGTCTGTGCAATATGGACAGCTTGGGTAATGCTGCAGTGCTCACTGTGCTCAAACTCTGCAGTGCTCACTGTGCTAAACACTGCAGTGCTCACTGTGCTAAACACTGCAGTGCTCACTGTGCTCAAACACTGCAGTGCTCACTGTGCTCAAACACTGCAGTGCTCACTGTGCTCAAACTCTGCAGTGCTCACTGTGCTCAAACACTGCAGTGCTCACTGTGCTCAAACTCTGCAGTGCTCACTGTGCTCAAACTCTGCAGTGCTCACTGTGCTCAAACACTGCAGTGCTCACTGTGCTCAAACACTGCAGTGCTCACTGTGCTCAAACACTGCAGTGCTCACTGTGCTCAGACGCTGCAGTGCTCACTGTGCTCAAACTCTGCAGTGCTCACTGTGCTCAAACACTGCAGTGCTCACTGTGCTCAAACACTGCAGTGCTCACTGTGCTCAAACACTGCAGTGCTCACTGTGCTCAGACGCTGCAGTGCTCACTGTGCTCAAACACTGTTCAAACACTGCTCAGGCTATGCAGACAGCAAAAAAATCTCACTTTTTTATTCTAAGCTCAAATTTGTTAGATTTAGTAACCAACATAACACGGCTGGTAAAGTAAAATAAGTAAAAATTTCTTTTACCCGCCGTTGCTGTGTGCTGCAGTGTTTGTTTATCTGAGGCTCATTTCAATACAGCTGTGCTGTCTGTCTGTCTGTCTGTCTGTCTGTCTGTCTGTCTGTCTGTCTGTCTGTCTGTCCAACTTAGCCAGCCACTGTATCGGATATCTAATGCGCCACAATATTTAAATCGAGTGAAATAATTTATGGTTCAGCAATTAGGCTTCTAACATGAGTGCTGTATTCAGGCCTTGGCCCCATAATGCTAAGCAGGACGCAATTAATTAACCAACCATTATGAGCAAATTCTCACTTATAAATTTTATTTACTTTCACCTGCGCATTTGATAATCAGTGGCCTCTGCAACATGATTTTAAAATCTTTATGGTTCAGAGTGATGATTTTAACTGCAGTCAGATTGAATAATAATCAATAAATTCTGTCTCACAGAAGATGCCAGTCAGCATTTCAAACCCAGCCGCTCAATCCCACACCGCAGAGAGGAGGAGTGGAACACGGTGTCAACTTACGCAAGAGACGAGGAATTCACAGACGGTTTCCATAGCAACAACGGTTGGAGCGAGCGGAGGGCGCAGCAGCCGCCCAAGCCTTCAGCAGCCGGTCGGCGGGTCATCGACCTGACGGGCGGTGAGACGGCCGCCGCCGCCGCCGCTGACTCAGCTCAGGATGATGAGGATGAGTTCGCTGACTTTCAGTCGGCAGCTGCAGTCACCGAGTTGGATGGGGGCGGACAGCGGCATCAGCAGCACCTGCTCTGGGCTGCTGCACCTGCTGCTGGTGCTGACGACCTGCTGGAGCTCGGGCAGTCGGCCTCGAGCGGCACTGCAGCTGCTGCCGGCTGTGATGGGTGAGCGATGGGTGGGTGATGGGTGCTGTGAGTGTGACTGCTGTGAGTGTGAATGCTGTGAGTGTGAATTCTGTGAGTGTGACTGCTGTGAGTGTGACTGCTGTGAGTGTGAATGCTGTGACTGAATGCCAACCCCCAATTCCAGAGCCGGTCTCATGCCGGGAGACGCTGATTTATTTGCTGCCGTCAGGACGCAGCCTCTATCGGCCCCGGTGGCTTCAGCAGCCGCTGGCAGAGACTTGGACTTGCTCACAGATCTGGACTTTAGCGGCTCTCACGGTCAGGCTGGCTGGCTGGGAATGACTCCGATGAAGGCGGAACCTCTGCAGCCTCCTCCGATGCGGCCTGTTGGTGAGCCGCTCTTGTGCTGTGTCTGCTTTCAGACTGGCTCTTGTGCTGTGTCTGCTTTCAGACTGGCTCTTGTGCTGTGTCTGCTTTCAGACTGGCTCTTGTGCTGTGTCTGCTTTCAGACTGGCTCTTGTGCTGTGTCTGCTTTCAGACTGGCTCTTGTGCTGTGTCTGCTTTCAGACTGGCTCTTGTGCTGTGTCTGCTTTCAGACTGGCTCTTGTGCTGTGTCTGCTTTCAGACTGGCTCTTGTGCTGTGTCTGCTTTCAGACTGGCTCTTGTGCTGTGTCTGCTTTCAGACTGGCTCTTGTGCTGTGTCTGCTTTCAGACTGGCTCTGGTGCTGTGTCTGCTTTCAGACTGGCTCTGGTGCTGTGTCTGCTTTCAGACTGGCTCTGGTGCTGTGTCTGCTTTCAGACTGGCTCTGGTGCTGTGTCTGCTTTCAGACTGGCTCTTGTGCTGTGTCTGCTTTCAGACTGGCTCTTGTGCTGTGTCTGCTTTCAGACTGGCTCTTGTGCTGTGTCTGCTTTCAGAATGGCTCTTGTGCTGTGTCTGCTTTCAGACTGGCTCTTGTGTTGTGTCTGCTTTCAGACTGGCTCTGGTGCTGTGTCTGCTTTCAGACTGGCTCTTGTGCTGTGTCTGCTTTCAGACTGGCTCTTGTGCTGTGTCTGCTTTCAGACTGGCTCTTGTGCTGTGTCTGCTTTCAGACTGGCTCTTGTGCTGTGTCTGCTTTCAGACTGGCTCTTGTGCTGTGTCTGCTTTCAGACTGGCTCTTGTGCTGTGTCTGCTTTCAGACTGGCTCTGGTGCTGTGTCTGCTTTCAGACTGGCTCTTGTGCTGTGTCTGCTTTCAGACTGGCTCTTGTGCTGTGTCTGCTTTCAGACTGGCTCTTGTGCTGTGTCTGCTTTCAGACTGGCTCTTGTGCTGTGTCTGCTTTCAGACTGGCTCTTGTGCTGTGTCTGCTTTCAGACTGGCTCTGGTGCTGTGTCTGCTTTCAGACTGGCTCTTGTGCTGTGTCTGCTTTCAGACTGGCTCTTGTGCTGTGTCTGCTTTCAGACTGGCTCTTGTGCTGTGTCTGCTTTCAGACTGGCTCTTGTGCTGTGTCTGCTTTCAGACTGGCTCTTGCGCTGTGTCTGCTTTCAGACTGGCTCTTGTGCTGTGTCTGCTTTCAGACTGGCTCTTGTGCTGTGTCTGCTTTCAGACTGGCTCTTGTGCTGTGTCTGCTTTCAGACTGGCTCTTGTGCTGTGTCTGCTTTCAGACTGGCTCTTGTGCTGTGTCTGCTTTCAGACTGGCTCTTGTGTTGTGTCTGCTTTCAGACTGGCTCTTGTGCTGTGTCTGCTTTCAGACTGGCTCTTGTGCGGTGTCTGCTTTCAGACTGGCTCTTGTGCTGTCTGACTCTCTTCTGGAACAGCCTGACTCTCACCCCACTCCATAAACTCCCCATACTCAGCAGCCGCCCCTCAGCAGGTGCTCAGCTCCGGCCCCGGCAGCCCCGGCAGGGTGAACTGGTCGGGCACCCAGCAGCAGCAGCGGCAGGCAGCGGGAGCCCCGCAATCCCGCCAGCCGGTGTCTCCCGCCCTGCAGAGCAGAGCAGACTTGGCGTTTGCCGATCTGGTGAAGCTGAAATAGCGGCTGCCCTGACTGAGCCGCACTGGAATTATTGATATGAATTTACATTAGAATTACTCAATACTGAATGAGCATCTGGTCACTGCTGTGTTTTGTTTACTGCTTGTCTCCGGCTGTCAAAATCACCTCGCAACTGCTACTCACAGTACTCACAATACCTGTGTGACCTTCCAGTGTCCCTGCTGTTATTAATGCGCTGACTGTTGTGGCTGCCCAGTTCAGTATATAAAGTGCATCTGACTACTGTGAGTAGCTTTGCTTTAAATGAAACCAAATAAATTTATTCCAATGCTGCTTTTGTTGGTCTTCATTTCGATGGGTATTAAATGTACTTTTATTTATTGCTGTCTGTTAGTTGAAACTGCTGTCAATTTAAATTTGTTTTACTGCACCAGAGTAAATTCATTATTGATGAGGTCAGTGATTTCAGTTATGTCTGTCAGTTGAGTTTAAACCGACCAATCTGCACAGATGCAAACTGCCTGATCTGGTGCTGCCTGCTTTGTTCTGGTTTTTATTTTTTGTTTTACTGGTCTGGCCACTTAGTCAGCTAAAACTCCCACTCACTCAGCTAAAAATCCACAAACTCAGCTAAAAATGCCACTCACTCAGCTAAAAATCCACTCACTCAGCTAAAAATCCACAAACTCAGCTAAAAATGCCACTCACTCAGCTAAAAATCCACCCACTCAGCTAAAAATCCACTCACTCAGCTAAAAATGCCACTCACTCAGCTAAATATCTCACTCGGCTAGGCTGAAAATGTCACTCACTTAGCTAAAAATCCACTCACTCAGCTAAAAATGCCACTCACTCAGCTAAAAATCCACCCACTCAGCTAAAAATCCACTCACTCAGCTAAAAATGCCACTCACTCAGCTAAAAATGCCACTCACTCAGCTAAAAATGCCACTCACTCAGCTAAAAATCCACAAACTCAGCTAAAATGCCACTCACTCAGCTAGGCTAAAAATGCCACTCACTCAGCTAGGCTAAAAATGCCACTCACTCAGCTGAATCCACTCTCCCAGCTAAAAATCTCACTCACTAGGCTAGGCTAAAAATGCCACTCACTCGGCTAGGCTAAAAATGCTACTCACTCAGCTAAACTGCCACTCACTCAGCTAAAAATCCCACTCACTCAGCTAAAAATCCACAAACTCAGCTAAAAAAATCTCACTCACTCGGGTAGGCTAAAAATCCACTCACTCAGCTAAAAATGCCACTCACTCAGCTAAAAATCCCACGCACTCAGCTAAACTGCCACTCACTCAGCTAAAAATGCCACTCACTCAGCAAAAAATCCCACTCACTCAGCTAAACTGCCAATCACTCATCTAAAATGTCACTCACTCAGCTAAAAATCCACTCACTCAGCTAAAAATCCCACTCACTCAGCTAAAAATCCACAAACTCAGCTAAAAAAATCTCACTCACTCGGGTAGGCTAAAAATGCCACTCACTCAGCTAAATCCACTCACTCAGCTAAAAATCTCACTCACTCGGGTAGGCTAAAAATCCACTCACTCAGCTAAAAATGCCACTCACTCAGCTAAAAATCCCACGCACTCAGCTAAACTGCCACTCACTCAGCTAAAAATGCCACTCACTCAGCAAAAAATCCCACTCACTCAGCTAAACTGCCAATTCACTCATCTAAAATGTCACTCACTCAGCTAAAAATCCACTCACTCAGCTAAAAATTCCACTCACTCAGCTAAAAGTCCCAATCACTCAGCTAAAATCCCCATCTATGTATTTCTGTTTCCCACTGTCGTCTCAGTCGCTGCTGAAGCCTTCAACCCAGGTGTTATTTTATTCAATCAGAGCTCAGCCTCAGTGTCTCAGGCTGATGGATTCCATCTGCTTATCAATGCTGTTCAGCTTTTAGCAGTCATGCAGTTCTGCTTTTATTCACCTGTCAGAACAACTTTGCTTGGGACCCTGCATCTGTGATGGAGATGAACTGCTTGATGACTCTGAGGTGGATAAGTATTGTCTCATTAGTGTAACTCTGTTACAGGTGTGTTGTAATAAACCGTATTTTTATTTATATTGTGGAATGAATATACTTTAAATTTTAATTTTATTTGTCTAGTAGATTATTGATCCTCTTTAGTTATTTTAGATTTTATTTATAACCAAATACATGAGTTCCTGGAGTCGGATGGCATCTGTTATAACGCTAGCGAACAACGCTATCTACTCTTGGGATTTGCATAATTTCATTTGTAGTATTAGCTAATAGATGGACAGGCAGTCTCTAATCTAGTCAGACACCATCACAGATCTAGTCAGACACCATCACAGATCTAGTCAGACACTTTTGCTTTAACCACCGGCTCAACTGCTAGTCCTTCCAGCTGATTCTGTAGTTCGGCCCGCTACTCGGTTTTGCGGGTACCAGTATCCCATAGCAATTATCCCATAGCCATAGGAATTGTCTTTCCTCATAATTCATTCAGCCTCTTCTCCGATCAGGGTCAGCAGGTTGGCCTTTTTATCAGTGACTTTCTTGACCACAAGAAAACGCTCCAACCGCTCCTCGTACTCCTCCCAGTTCCGAGGGTTGCTGCAGTTGAATGGTTCGATAACCGGCATCGTCGCCACTGTTTTTGTTTTTATGTCGTATTTTGTCGGAGCTAGTCTATTGTAAAAACAAACACGTAGGCTCGAAGCCTAACGAACAAAAATAGTAAAATGAATATTAAGCAGCCCGCAGCTTTCTGGGTACTTTAGCTCCCGCTAAGTCCGTGTTTAGACCATAAACATAAAAGTGCATACATCACACACACATCCAGTCAAATACCATCACAGATCTAGTCAGACACCATCACTCCAAACCCAACACCCCCACCCCAGGAGGACCCAGTCCAGTTCCGCGACCTTCACCACTTTGGCTGCTACTACAGCCTGGAGGACATTCTGGCCACAGGCGAGCGGCTCAAGTGCGTCACCGGTGACGCGCTGCCCCGCCTGGCCGGGCTGGAGGTGGGCGGCGGTCACTCGGACGAAGACCTGCCGGCCGGAGTGAAGATCGAGCTGCCCTTATTCATGGTGTCTCACGTGTTTGTGCGCCTTCGGCAGGCCTGCTCGCTCCGCGTGGAGCCCCCGCACTGCCTGACGGAGGCGCAGAAGAACATCTTCAGCGCTGACCCCACCGTGGTGAACCTGCGCCAGCTGTCGCCTCAGCTCTACCTGCAAGGCATGCACCTGCTGCTGCTGCCGGGGGCATCAAGGCCTGACATCGCCCACACCCTGTGCAAGCTGCTCAGGGGAAGAGTCTGCGCCATCATGGACCGAGCTCTGCACTCGCCGCTCAATGAGCACTGCTCAATTGTCAACATGCTGGACGACACCGAGATGCTGTTGTTTGGCATCGGCAGGGACACCGCCAGGAAGCTGCAGTGTTGGGACTCAGGGCGTCTGCACTCCATCACCGTGTCTAAGACTGTGCTCAGGCACCGAAAGAGGATGGAGCGGTGACCTTCTGCTGCCAGTGACTTCGGCTCACTGCCTCAGACACCTCACTGCCTCAGGCACCTCACTGCCTCAGGCACCTCACTGCCTCACTGCCTCAGGCACCTCACTGCCTCAGGCACCTCACTGCCTCACTGCCTCAGTCACCTCACTGCCTCAGGCACCTCACTGCCTCACTGCCTCAGTCACCTCACTGCCTCAGGCACCTCACTGCCTCAGACACCTCACTGCCTCACTGCCTCAGCCACCTCACTGCCTCAGCCACCTCACTGCCTCAGGCACCTCACTGCCTCAGGCAACTCACTGCCTCACTGCCTCGGGCACCTCACTGCCTCAGACACCTCACTGCCTCACTGCCTCAGCCACCTCACTGCCTCAGCCACCTCACTAACTTAGGCACCTCACTGCCTCAGACACCTCACTGCCTCAGGCACCTCACTGCCTCAGGCACCTCACTGCCTCAGGCAACTCACTGCCTCAGGCACCTCACTGCCTCAGCCACCTCACTGCCTCAGCCACCTCACTGCCTCAGGCACCTCACTGCCTCAGACGCCTCACTGCCTTAGGCACCTCACTGCCTCAGACACCTCACTGCCTCAGGCACCTCACTGCCTCAGGCACCTCACTGCCTCAGACACCTCACTGCCTCACTGCCTCAGGAACCTCTTGACTTACTTGACTTAGCTGCAGGGGGCTCCGCGCGTACGGAAGCAGCGAGGAGGCGTTGCCGCCCATTTCGCTAACCCCTGGCGACCACGGGCAGCTAGTGCTGCGGTGTCGCGCAGGGAGTTCCGGTGGCCACCGGCGTCCGCAGCGCGGCCCCCCTCTGGAGAGTCCAGGAGGTGGATTGTCGCTCGCCCGGTAGCCCTTAGGTAGCGCACGAGCTGGCAGAGATTCTCGGGCCTGAAAACGTCGGAGAGGTCCGGGTTTGGGCCGACGTAGGTGAGCCTGTCCTGAGTAAAGGCGGGGCATTCACAGATGAAGTGCTCCGCATTCTCGACACCGGAGAGGCAGAAGGGGCATTCGTCACTGCGGATTTTCTCCTGGAGGTAACGATGCCTGGCAAAGCAGCCATGACCCGAGAGGGCCATGGTCACCGCCCTGATGTCCCTGCGGTTAAGTCCAAGCAGGGCCCTGCGTAGGGCGGAGGAGGGACAGGGGACAGCCGCACGGGATTGCCGGCAGTCGGGGGCGTTAGCCCACCTCTCCCTGTGCTTAGAAGCCACCCACTGGTTGATCCGAGTGGTGACAACGGCGATGGGAGTGGGGGCCACGGGCAGGGGACCAGTGAAAGAACCGGTCGAGCCAGCCTTGGCCAGGCGATCGACCAGCTCGTTGCCGGGGTGGCCCGAATGCCCGGGGATCCACCTTAGGGACACCTTGTTGGAGGCGCCTAAGCGGTTGAGCTGCCCGATGCAGTCGAGGACTGTACGCGAGCAGGTGGTGGTGCGCTCAAGGGCGTGAATCGCCGCTTGACTGTCCGAGTGGAGGGTAATTTCCTTCCCCCAGACGCGCTGATTGTACAGCTCCATGGCGCAGGAGCTGATGGCGAGAACTTCGTTCTGGAAGACGGTGGAGCAGGTGTTGGGAGAAGGTCGCCACAGTTCTCCCTCCAGACACGATGCAGTAGCCGTATCCAGAGGCGGAGTTGATTTGGGACCCGTCAGTGAATCAGTGGATTTCATGGGGTTTCCAGTTGTCTCTCACTTCATGGCGTGGTGGAATGCTGGTTTTGAATTTGAGCGGGGGGCAGAGCGTGGACGGGATTCCGTCCGAGAGGGTCAGCAGGCCTCTCGCTGCTTCCAGGTCTTGCAGGCTGAGGTCGCCATGCGGCCGGAGGTTCCGCTTTCTGAAGGCAAACTGCTTCTGGATTTGGACACCCGCGTCAAGCAGACGACGGGTGGTTTTCATTGCCTCCCCTCTAACAAAGAGGTCGAGGGGGGGGATGTCCAAGAAGGAGCTCATGCCAGCGAAGGGCGTAGAGGGAGCCGCGCTCATGATAGCTCGACAAGCGCGGCCTTGCACCCTATTTAAAACCTCAAGAACCCCTTTCACCTCTAGGGCACTGTTCCAAATGAAGCTGGCGAAGGAGATGGCCGGTCTAACAATGGCAGTGTAAATCCACCAGAGGCGGCGGGGGGTGAGGCCCCAGGTAGCACCGAAAGCTCTGCGGATCTGCGCGAGAGTCGCGAGAGCTTTGCGGGCTTTCGTTTGGACGTGTGGGGTCCAGCTCAACCTGTGGTCGAGGGTGACGCCCAGACATCTAGTTTGTTTCTCCATGGCAACAGGTTTGCCATAGAGGGAGAGCGGTTCGATCCTCCAGTTTCGGCGGCTGGTGAACATGATAGCCACGGTTTTAGACTCAGAGAACCTGAGGCCGCAGCTATGTGCCCAGCGCTCGGCACGGTGAATGAAGGCTTGAAGGAGGTCCCTGAGGACCGCGGGCGATGGTCCAGCCACAGTGGCGGTAACATCGTCCGCGTAGCCGACCTTCTGAACAGGGTCCGGATGCGGGCTGCAAAGCAGCTCGTCCATGACTAAGTTCCAGAGGATCGGGCTGAGGACTCCACCTTGCGGTCCGCCCTTCTGGACTTCCACGGAGCGTGAGTGTCCCAGGAGGTGCGAGGTGGCAGTACGATAGGAGACCATGTACATGATCCAGCGGGTGAGGTGCTCGTGCGTGCCCCGGGATTCCAGGGCTCGCTTAAAGGCTTCAAAGAGCACATTGTTAAAAGCACCATCAATGTCGAGGAAAAGCGACAGCGCGTATCCACTGCCAAGCACGGCGCGCTCCAGCTTGTCGACAATGGCGTGCAGCGCACTTTCGATGGAACGTCCAGGACGAAAGGCGTGCTGATTGGGGGAGAGCGGGGAGTTCCTCAGCTCAACGAGGAGAAGGCGCCAGAGCACCAGCCGTTCCATCAGTTTAGGAAGAAGGACGTCAGACTGATAGGGCGGTAAGCTTTGGCGGAGTGATAGTCTCCCTTTCCTGGCTTGGGTATGAAGACTACCGTAGCCTCTTGCCAGGCTTTTGGCACATACCCGAGGGTAATGCTGGCCTTGAAGAGGTTGCAGAGGAGGCCGAGAAACCTGTCATTTTTAACTGCTTTATGAAGGAAGGCAGGATAAATGTTGTCAGGACCCGGGGACTTGAAAGGAGAGAAGGATTTTGCGGCGCGAGCCGTCCTCTCTCTAGTAATGATGGTCGAAGCCAGGATCTGTCCGCCCGGAGAGTGGTCCGGTGGGCCTAGCTGCGGTGCGGCACGTGGGAAAGAGCTGGTGAGCATAATGTCCAGCGATTCCCCAGGGTTCTCAGCGAGCCGGCCGTCCGGTCTTTTAATAACTGAGAGCTTTGACATTTTGTCGAGGGTGAGAGCCTTAACCACGCATGAAGTAGGGCGGGTGCCTTCTAACTCCGCGCAGTATTGGGCCATTTGTCAGACTTGGCTTTCCTGGTTTCACGCTTAAAGTCGCGGATCGCTTCTTGATAGGCGGCCAGGTCAGCTGGGTCCTTGCTCTTGCGAGCTTTCCGTTGGAGGCACTTTGCCTTGCGCCGGAGGGATCCGAGCGCCGGGTGCCACCAGGGGCGGATTTTTTGCCTTTGTAGGCTTTAAGAGGACAGGAAGCCTCATGGGCTGTCAGGACGGTCTTGCTGAGCAAGTCTGCAAGGTCATCCACTTCCTGACAGGTGGTTGGAGCGATGGTAGTCAGCTGATCTGTCTGGCATTTCAGGGTTTCCGTGAAAGCCGTCCAGTCAGTGTTCCGGACGTTCCTTTTCCACAGAATGTGAGGCTTGGAGCAAGAGGTTTGCAATCGAAAACGAACGAAGCGATGGTCAGACAGAGACTCCTCTTCGTCCCAAACCTCCCAGTCCTTGACTAAAGGAGCCAGGCCATGGGAAACGAGGGTAACGTCGAGGGCCTCCGTCCATCGCCCGTTGTCAATGGTGGGGGTTCCACCAATGTTGCAAAACTCAGTGTTGGTGGTGCAGATGTAAGCAAGGAGTTCCTCGCCTCTGCTATTGGAAGAATTACTGCCCCAGTGGGTGTGGTGAGCGTTGATGTCGCCCGCCACCAGCAGCTCGAACCTACGGTTAGAGCAGTAGTCCACGAGGGAGGTGAGGTTGGGTGCAACCGCGGGGCCATCGCCAGGGATATAAATCGAGGCGATTTATGACCGTGCGGTTGGTGATAATGTGGTTGGACTGAATGACACAGAGATCTCTGTCAGAGAGGTCCGGTCTGTGCCAAGCTTTGAGATGGGTAGACACGAACATGGCTGCTCTGGGGTTTTGAGGGTCCTGAAAACAGTCAAAACCAGCAGGAATATTCAGAATCTTACCTTTCTTTGTCCAGGGCTCCTGGAGTAGGATAATGCCCGGTTTCGCAAAGTTTGCCACCCGCATCAGGTTGGTCGAGGCCGCAATGCAGTGGTGCAGGTTTAGCTGCAGGATGTCCACTCCGGGGGTTGCTGCAGCTTTCGCGGCTTTTCCTCTGACAGGGTCCACGTCCTCGGAGGGGTCGTGACGGCCGGGAGCTTCTTTTCCTGGGCGTTTCCGCCCGGCAGAGCCCCCGACTGCCCGCTTACGCTTCTCCGGGGGCGGTGGGCGGGTGGCGTCAGACTCGAAGCTAAAGAGCTGAATCTGCAACAGCCCGACAGAGATGATGGACATGTCCGGGTAGCGGAGCATCCAGCTATCCGACAGTCCAAGAATAGCCGTGAAACCGTCTCCGCCCGGCTTGGAGATGGTCTCGTGAACTACGACACCATTGGCCGGTAGCTCCGGATTGGAAGCCACTAGCAGGTGACGCAGCTCGTCGGCCTTGGTGATGCAGCTGCGAGCCGGAATCCAGGCACGGTGCCGGTGTGTCCGGGGTCACTCGTCCTCCCTGTAGATGAACAGGTTCTCCAGCTCCGTACCCCAGTCGAAGGTTTTCAGCAGCTCGAAGAGCTGCTGTCCTGACTGACTGACGGCGGGCTGGATATAGAGGGCTTGGTCCTCGACTTTCGTCTTTTGGACTGTAATGGTGGTGCCGCTCAAGACCATCTTGACCAGGTGGGAGCCCAACCTGCGCCAGATAAGGTTGAGCTGTTCGGCCGTAAGAGGCGTCTCCTGGCCTTGGATAACCAGGGCCGGCTGCCTCTTGGCCATAGCCGCGTAGGCTCACTTCGGCTTTGTGGTTTGGCCAGCGCCCCCCGCTTTGGATCCCTCCACAGCCGTGGGAGCTTCCACACGGGCAGAGGTCCGGTCACGGGAGGGGCCAGCCGCACCAGGAGATTCGGCGGCACCTGACGCATCAGACCGGCGCGCGGGGTCCACCCCCTTGTCGGATGTCGGCTCCTCCGCGGGGTTCGCAGAGTTACCGGCACCCTCCTCAGAGGTGGCCGGAGGGGCGGCTTTCACATTCCTCCGTTCCTCCGCTTTGCGCTGGAGAAAGGCTTTGTAGCGAGCAATGCTACGGGCCTTCTTTTTCGAAATCCGAGGTCCGCTGTCTTGTCCAGCCAATCCGGTATTATCCTGAGCGGCGGCAGCGGCAGATTGAGAGGCACCGGGGGTTCCGGTGTTGCGAATGTCCGGCTGAGCCGCGGTGCCAATCTCGGTTGGTGCTCCAGCAGCCTCGGACGTGTTAGGTGTAAATGAATACTCCATGAGTCGCTGAAAGGCGAGTGGGGACAAGAGGTGAGAAGCCGCTGGGCCGTAACCCCAAACCCAACAGCCAGGCCAAGAGGTAGCGACCGGGGGTGGCTTAAGCCCGTACCGGCCCGACCGCTAGCAACCGAGAAACTCCCCGGCTAAGAGCCCGGCTTGGAGAAACCAGAGGCCGAACCAAAGGACCATCAGCACGGTACTACACTGGGCCCTTGAGGGAAGCAGGAGGACTGCCTCCGGAGCCTGCGTACTGGCCGCATACCCTGTTAAGGTCAGAGGGTGGTACCTGTTCCTCAGAACCGTGGCCAGAGGTACCTGATACGCACAGGTGCACTTCCGGGCGGAGCCCGTACCCAACTTGGCCAAAAGGCCACGGATGGGTTGCCGCCGCCGGAGCCCAGTCAGTCCAGCAGCCCTAGGGCTGCCTTGAACACATGCGGGGCGCGAACCCCTGGGTCGGCTTGCGAGTCAGCTTGGAGAGAGTTCCCATGCCATTCCTGCACCAGAATAGAGGGGTGCAGGTGTGTAGGATCGCAGACCTTAGCTCGTAGGCCTAGTCTGTCTCATGCTACACAGGCGTGCTGTACCCGCCATTGCATGCCCTCAGGAACCTCACTGCCTCAGGCACCTCACTGCCTCAGACACCTCACTGCCTCACTGCCTCAGGCACCTCACTGCCTCAGACACCTCACTGCCTCAGGCATCTCACTGCCTCAGGCACCTCACTGCCTCAGGCACCTCACTGCCTCAGGCATCTCACTGCCTCAGGCACCTCACTGCCTCACTGCCTCAGGCACCTCACTGCCTCAGGCACCTCACTGCCTCAGGCATCTCACTGCCTCAGGCACCTCACTGCCTCACTGCCTCAGGCACCTCACTGCCTCACGGCCTCAGGCACCTCACTGCCTCAGTCACCTCACTGCCTCAGGCACCTCACTGCCCCACTCACCTCACTGCCTCAGGCACCTCACTGCCCCAGTCACCTCACTGCCCCAGTCACCTCACTGCCCCAGTCATCTCACTGCCCCAGGCACCTCACTGCCTCACGGCCTCAGGCACCTCACTGCCTCAGGCACCTCACTGCCCCAGGCACCTCACTGCCCCAGTGCCTCAGGCACCTCACTGCCCCAGTCACCTCACTGCCCCAGTGCCTCAGGCACCTCACTGCCCCAGGCACCTCACTGCCCCAGTGCCTCAGGCACCTCACTGCCCCAGGCACCTCACTGCCCCAGTGCCTCAGGCACCTCACTGCCCCAGGCACCTCACTGCCCCAGTGCCTCAGGCACCTCACTGCCCCAGTCATCTCACTGCCTCACTGCCTCAGGCACCTCATTGCCTCAGGCACCTTAATGAGGCAGTGAGGCAGTGAGGTAACTGATTGCCTTACCCAAGCACTCAGCCATCAGTGGCTCCCATTAGTCAAAATTTTTTACCCCTTTGCATCCAATCACTATTGCTGCAATATGCATCATGTACTTTATAATTGCAAATCTAAAGTCACGTGGTTCTGCTCGGCTTCAGAGCGAACTCCCAACTCGCACTGCTCTGACTCTCCTGCTGCCTGCATTTGCTCAAAGTCTGCTTGGCTCAATGAAGTCCTGTTGCATGCTGGTCTGCGCGCATTTGCCGGTCGGTGCTGCTTTTGCATACCATTGTGCTGCTTTTGCATGCCATTGTGCTGCTTTTGCATGCCATTGTGCTGCTTTTGCATGCCATTGTGCTGCTTTTGCATGCCATTGTGCTGCTTTTGCATGCCATTGTGCTGCTTTTGCATGCCATTGTGCTGCTCCTTTTTTACGCCCTGTGCGGTTGCTGTTCTTTTCTGTAACAGTCAGTGGCTTTTATAAACATAAATATACCCGACAATGCACCAATTTACATTTATCGCCATGGTTGCATATGTGTTCATTCACTTCTTTCTTTAATAGCAGCGTTCGAGCTTTCACACAAGAATTTGAAATGCTTCAAACCGAATGCATTACCAACCGAAATGCTTCCAATAGCCACCTGCAGTTTATAACCTCTAAAATTATGCAAAATTTCTCCAATGTATCAATACCGTCCACTAAGTACTTGTTTAATTTGACTCCCTAATTGGAATCGCGGCTGCTCAATGCACTACTAATTCAAGTAGCCACGCACTGGTATTGATGCAGTTCTGCTGTTCTCTCAGAGCCAATTGGAGTCCAGCAAGCAAAGCCAGCAAAAGCAGCCGCAATCTGAGCAGGCACGGTGAGAAGGAATTCGCTGCAGCTGCTCCAGGGCCAATAAAATCTGCTGCAGAGGCGGCCGCTGCCCTGCCGGACTCTCGGGCTGAGCTGAGACACCTGCGACTGACGGACTGAGCTTGCAGTCATGGCTTGGCGAGGCAAACCACCATTTCCTGACGAGAAAGTAAGTTCGAGTAAAGAACTGAAAGCATAATAATATCTGTTGGCTTGATTGCAGTTGCAGGAACTCACATGTTTGAATGTGCAGCTTGGGTGCCTCAATTGCAGTTACAGGAACTCACTCACATGTTTGAATGTGCAGCTTGGGTGCCTCAATTGCAGTTGCAGGAACTCACTCACATGTTTGAATGTGCAGCTTGGGTGCCTCAATTGCAGTTGCAGAAACTCACTCAGCCGTACCCCACCAACCGGGCAAGCGTCGGAGACTCACCAGCCGATCTCCAGACTCTCGCCCACGACGTCATCCGAGGTGACTTCGGCCAGGTGCAACGGCTGGCAACGCGCCAGCTGGTCACCAGTGCTGATGCAGCTCGTCGGACCGTCCTCATGCTGGCGGCCGACGCTCCTGAGACTCCCGTGCACACTGAAAAGTGCATCTTGTACTTATTTGAGCTGGGCGCGAACCCCAAGGCGGCTGACGCGAACGGCGACACGGCTGCGCACCTGGCAGCCCGGCGGGACCACCTGCGGCTGCTGACGCTGCTGTCGTTCGATGCGAAGTGGCTGCGGAACGACAACGGCGCCACTCCGCTGATGGAGGCGGCGCGGACTGGAAGCTGGAAATGCGCCAAGCACCTGCTGCACCTGCTCTGGCAGTACGGGCTCAATAGGTGCTTTGGGCAAGGAAACTCGAAGAGGTCGCGGCTGCTCAAAAAGAAAGATCTCGAGGGTCGGACAGCGTCGGACCTGGCGAGGCTCAGCGGCCACTCAGAGCTGGCCAGCTACATCGAGCGGTGAGTGAGCAGTTCGCTGCTGTGTCCATCAAGTTTTGCAGCATTCGGCTGGGGTGGCCAGAGCTGCAGTCTCAGGCCAGCCAATCAGAGCCAGTCAGCTGAGCTTGTCTCTGTCTGACTGCTTGATGTGCGAGAGCTGTGATTGGCTGGCTGCCTCCCAGCCAATGGGGTGCCAGTTGATCTCAGTCGAAAATGGAAGCTGTAGGGACTCGGTGTGCAGTGAGAGTGTGTGGGTTGAGCTGCAGATGGAGAACTGGGAGGCTGTGTGTGAGTGCTTTGTGAGACATTGTGAGATGGAAGGACACTTATGCTGCAGAAATGGAAAATGAGCTGCGTGTGAGAAGTCGGATGCGCTCTTGCCAATGCTGATTGTTGCAGAGCTGCTGCAGTCCTTTTGGAAACTCCATCTGCGAGCAGCTCAGAGAATTAAGAATTTCTGTTTACTAAATTCTAAATCTATCATGAAAATTCTATTGTACAACAAAAAAATTGTTTTCGCGATCGTAGTTGTCGGATTTGAGAAAATTGCAAATTCGCTGCTCATTTTTGCTGTTGCAGGGAGATGCGGCTGGTTGTGGGTGCAGATGGCGAGATCTCCGGCCTGACAGCCCAGGTGAGCGGCATCTGCGGTGCCGATGCGGCTGCAGCTGAGCAGCTGTGCTCAAATTTACCGCTCGCCTTTGCAGGAGGAGACGGATCGACAGGAGCTGCAGCGGCTGGCCGAGGCGGGCGACTCGGCGGGGCTGCGGCGAGCGGCGACCCGCGGCAGCTGCGACCTGCCTAACAGATTTGGTCGCACCGCGTTGATGTGGGCAGCTTGGAACAGCTCGTGCGGTGAAGAGGCTCTGTGGGTGCAGCTGGTGCAGCTGGGTGACCCCACCTGTGCGGATGTAAATGCTCACAGTTGCCTGCACTGGGCAGCCCGAGCTGGCAATTCTGCCGCAGCCTCCGCTCTGCTGGCTGCCGGAGCCTCCGCCAATGCCAGGGGTCTGTCTGAATTCACGCCCCTCATGCATGCAGCCTTTGCGCCCCCCGCCACCGCCGCCGCAGTCGGTCGGGTTCTGCTGGACTCAGGGGCGGATTGGAGCCTGAAGAACATAATCGGCAGGACTGCGCTGGATTTCGCCACACAGAAGGAAAAGAGCGAACTGGCTGAGCTGCTGCGTGGGTGAGTTTCCATGGCGACTGACAATGTCTCTCTGACTTTGATTCATCATTAATAAACTTTATGCTGTAATTTATGATTTAATATTGAGCAGCTGACTGCAGTTGCTCTGAGTGGGCATTTTTACATTTTTGTAGTTTAAATAGGCAGCAGGGACTGACTGAGCTGCATTGAGGGAGTTTGCAGTGCAGTTTGACTGCAGATTGCCAGTTGAATATTAATGTTCAGCTGCCTGCGAGCTGTGAGACACCAGCAAGCATTTTGCTGTGACAGTTAAGTTTAACTTTAACATCTGAACTTTCTTTGTTATTTTCTGTTAATATTACAGATTTTTACAATAAAATAGAAAGTATTTCAAAATTTTATTTCATAAGTAATTTAAACACAGCTACAGCACACAGCTACAGCACACAGCAACAGCACACACAGCTACAGCACACACAGCTACAGCACACAGATACAGCACACAGCTACAGCACACACAGCTACAGCACACACAGCTACAGCACACAGATACAGCAAACAGCTACAGCACACACAGCTACAGCACACAGCTACAGCACACACAGATACAGCACACAGATACAGCACACAGCTACAGCACACACAGCTACAGCACACAGCTACAGCACACACAGCTACAGCACACAGCTACAGCACACAGATACAGCACACAGCTACAGCACAAACAGCTACAGCTACTTTCTAAACGAATCGGTTAGTCTCCAGACTCTTGTCCACGACGTCATCCGAGGTGACTTTGGCCGGGTGCGGCGGCTGGCAACGCGCCAGCTGGTCACCAGTGCTGATGCAGCTCTTCGGACCGTCCTCATGCAGGTGGCCGACGCTCCTGAGACTCCCGTGCACACTGAAAAGTGCATCTTGTACTTATTTGAGCTGGGCGCGGACCCCAAGGCGGCTGACGCGAACGGCGACACGGCTGCGCACCTGGCAGCCCGGCGGGACCACCTGCGGCTGCTGACGCTGCTGTCGTTCGATGCGAAGTGGCTGCTGAACGACAACGGCGCCACTCCGCTGATGGAGGCGGCGTGGACTGGAAGCTGGAAATGCGCCAAGCACCTGCTGCACCTGCTCAGGCAGATAAGGTTCAATGAGTGCTCTGAGCACGGAAACTCGAAGAGATCGCGGCTGCTCGGACTGCAGGATCGCGAGGGTCGGACGGCGTCGGACCTGGCGAGGCTCAGCGGCCACTCAGAGCTGGCCAGCTACATCGAGCGGTGAGTGAGCAGTTCGCTGCTGTGTCCATCAAGTTTTGCAGCATTCGGCTGGCTTTGGTGGCCAGAGCTGCAGTCTCAGGCCAGCCAATCAGAGCCAGTCAGCTGAGCTTGTCTCTGTCTGACTGCTTGATGGGCGAGAGCTGTGATTGGCTGACTGCCTACCAGCCAATGGGGTGCCGGTTGATCTCAGTCGAGAATGGAAGCTGTAGGGCCTCGGTGTGCAGTGAGAGTGTGTGGGTTGAGCTGCAGATGGAGAACTGGGAGGCTGTACATGAGTGCTTTGTGAGACATTGTGAGATGGAAGGAAACTCATGCTGCAGAAATGGAAAATGAGCTGCGTGTGAGAAGTCGGATGCGCTCTCGCCAATGCTGATTGTTGCAGAGCTGCTGCAGTCCTCTTGGAAACTCCATCTGCGAGCAGCTCAGAGAATTAAGAATTTCTGTTTACTAAATTCTAAATTTATCATGAAAATTCTATTGTACAACTAAAAAATTGTTTTCGCGATCGTAGTTGTCGGATTTGAGAAAATTGCAAATTCGCTGCTCATTTTTGCTGTTGCAGGGAGATGCGGCTGGTTGTGGATGCAGATGGCAAGATCTCCGGCCTGACAGATCAGGTGAGCGGCATCTGCGCTGCCGATGCGGCTGCAGCTGAGCAGCTGTGCTCAAATTTCCCGCTTGCCTTTGCAGGAGGAGGCGGATCGACAGGAACTGCAGCGGCTGGCCGAGGCGGGCGACTCGGCGGGGCTGCGGCAAGCGGCGACCCGCTGGAACTGCGACCTGCCTGACGGATTTGGTCGCAGCGCGTTGATGTTGGCAGCTCGGAACAGCTCGTGCGATGATGAGGCTCTGTGGGAGCAGCTGGTGCAGCTGGGTGACCCCACCTGTGCTGATAGATGGGCTGACAGTTGCCTGCACCATGCAGCCAAGACTGGCAATTCTGCCGCAGCCTCCGCTCTGCTGGCTGCCGGAGCCTCCGCCAATGCCAGGAATGACTGTGAATCCACGCCCCTCATGCTGGCAGCCATCTGTGCGCCCCCCGCCGCCGCCGCCGCAGTCGGTCGGGTTCTGCTGGACTCAGGGGCGGTTTGGAGCCTGAAGGACAAATTCAGCAAGACTGCGCTGCGTTTGGCCACAAAGTGGGAAAAGAGCGAACTGGCTGAGCTGCTGCGTGGGTGAGTTTCCATGGCGACTGACAATGTCTCTCTGACTTTGATTCATCATTAATAAACTTTATGCTGTAATTTATGATTGAATATTGAGCAGCTGACTGCAGTTGCTCTGAGTGGGCATTTTTACATTTTTGTAGTTTAAATGGGCAGCAGGGACTGACTGAGCTGCATTGAGGGAGTTTGCAGTGCAATTTGACTGCAGATTGCCAGTTGAATTTTAATGCGAGCTGTGAGACAATACACTTGTTTGAGTAAATTTGGGTAAATTTTTTGAAGCTTTTTGTATTCTACGTGGCTCTCAACTGAATTCCCTCTGACTTAAGACTCCCCACTGCCTATTTAGGTACGACGGCAAGATTTACTTCTACGAGCCTCTGGCACTGCCGTGAGTTCCTTCAGCACACAAAATAATTACTGTACTGTTAAAAAGACTACAGCAGACAGCTACAGCATACAGCTACAGCACACAGCTACAGCACACACAGCTACAGCACACACAGCTACAGCATACAGCTACAGCACACACAGCTACAGCACACAGCTACAGCACACAGCTACAGCACACAGCTACAGCACACACAGCTACAGCACACAGCTACAGCACACAGCTACAGCACACACAGATACAGCACACACAGCTACAGCACACACAGCTACAGCACACACAGCTACAGCACACACAGCTACAGCACACACAACTACAGCACACACAGATACAGCACACAGCTACAGCACACACAGCTACAGCACACACAGCTACAGCACACACAGCTACAGCACACACAGCTACAGCACACAGCTACAGCACACACAGCTACAGCACACAGCTACAGCACACACAGCTACAGCACACAGCTACAGCACACACAGCTACAGCACACAGCTACAGCACACACAGCTACAGCACACAGCTACAGCACACACAGCTACAGCACACAGCTACAGCACACAGCTACAGCACACACAACTACAGCACACAGCTACAGCACACACAGCTACAGCACACAGCTACAGCACACACAACTACAGCACACAGCTACAGCACACACAGCTACAGCACACAGCTACAGCACACACAGCTACAGCACACAGCTATAGAACACACAGATTTGCAGTGCAATTTGACTGCAGATTTCCAGTTGAATATTAATGTTCAGCTGCCTGCGAGCTGTGAGACATCAGCAAGCAGTTTGCTCTGACAGTTGAGTTGAATTTTAACATCAAAATTTTTTGTGATTTTTTGTTAATATTACAGATTTTTACAATAAAACAGCGAGCGAAAGTCAGCACAGCAGCTGCTGAAGCACGAGTTCCTGACGGGAATTTTCTGAGTCGCAGGTCTAAGCCGACATGCTTGAAAAAACTGTCCGTGAAGATTTTTTATACGCATGGTACGCGTAAATTGAAATTGATCGAAAACTTCTGTCTTTAGCAGTCTAGCGTGCAATACTTGGCTTTTGAACTTTCCCTTACTTTATACTTCAAGTGGCGCTTTGATTGTTCGAATCAAATGACAAATACTTTTTCAGAACATGGATATGCGGGCATGGGGGATACTTTCTAGCAGACGGATTCCTGACGGATCTGGAGTAAATCTGAAAATGCGTTGAACCATTAAAATTTGTTGATTTAACTTTTAAGAAAGCCTACTCAACTTTTTCTCTTTATTGTTTCGATTTCGCCAGATTTTCAAACAATTTATTCCACAACTATTGTATAAATTTGCCGCAGGCATAGATGGATCACTGAGCTTCAATTCCCCCGTGACTGAGTGCCAGATGCACCCATGAACTTCTCTCATTTCAAGCGCCAACTGTTAAGCTGTTTCCTTTTCTCTGCTTTCTCTTTCGCACCAATCTTTTACTCTCTGCTCACCCTCAAGCAGTGAAGCTGCTCAAATTCCAATCTGTAATCAAACTATTTGCTATTTCCCATCAGCTCATTTTTTGAGCTTTTGTGACGAATTTATCAAATATACTCATGTGTGACTCTCTAGCATACCGGAACTGTCCGACTCTCAGCACTGCTGTGTTTTTAACTTAACAGCTGATAAAAAGTTAAACTGTATTTGGAAGTGGAAGAGAGTGAGATTCTGAAAAAGCAGCTGCAGAGAGGGTAGAGCCAGCTGCAGAGAGAGTAGAGCCAGCTGCACAGAGAGTAGAGCCAGCTGCAGAGAGAGTAGAGCCAGCTGCAGAGAGACAGAATCACAAGCTGGGAATTCAGAAACCAAAGTTGCTCTTTAAGAGGCAGACCCAACGGAGACGAGAGACTGCTCCTACGGGGCAACTGGTAGAATCAGTCCATTACTGGAAATGCTTGGGGTTTTGGCTAAACACGAAGAGGGCCGTAGATGCCCACGCATTGTAGAAATCAATAAAAACTGCAGATATCCCACAAGGCTTCTAAGAAAATCAGTTGGCCCTGGAGCAGTGAAGCACCGACAACTCTTTCTCTTTTGCACAGTTCTGATTGAAAGCGCAGCTCTTTACGCCTTTGAGGCCTGGGTGCCTTCGTTTGCTGGAACAGACTGGCTGTTTTGCTGTGTCTGCTTTCAGACTGGCTCTGGTGCTGTGTCTGCTTTCAGACTGGCTCTTGTGTTGTGTCTGCTTTCAGACTGGCTCTTGTGCTGTGTCTGCTTTCAGACTGGCTCTTGTGCTGTGTCTGCTTTCAGACTGGCTCTTGTGCTGTGTCTGCTTTCAGACTGGCTCTTGTGCTGTGTCTGCTTTCAGACTGGCTCTTGTGTTGTGTCTGCTTTCAGACTGGCTCTTGTGCTGTGTCTGCTTTCAGACTGGCTCTTGTGCTGTGTCTGCTTTCAGACTGGCTCTTGTGCTGTGTCTGCTTTCAGACTGGCTCTTGTGCTGTGTCTGCTTTCAGACTGGCTCTTGTGCTGTGTCTGCTTTCAGACTGGCTCTTGTGCTGTGTCTGCTTTCAGACTGGCTCTTGTGCTGTGTCTGCTTTCAGACTGGCTCTTGTGCTGTGTCTGCTTTCAGACTGGCTCTTGTGCTGTGTCTGCTTTCAGACTGGCTCTTGTGCTGTGTCTGCTTTCAGACTGGCTCTGGTGCTGTGTCTGCTTTCAGACTGGCTCTGGTGCTGTGTCTGCTTTCAGACTGGCTCTTGTGCTGTGTCTGCTTTCAGACTGGCTCTTGTGCTGTGTCTGCTTTCAGACTGGCTCTTGTGCTGTGTCTGCTTTCAGACTGGCTCTTGTGCTGTGTCTGCTTTCAGACTGGCTCTTGTGCTGTGTCTGCTTTCAGACTGGCTCTTGTGCTGTGTCTGCTTTCAGACTGGCTCTTGTGCTGTGTCTGCTTTCAGACTGGCTCTTGTGCTGTGTCTGCTTTCAGACTGGCTCTTGTGCTGTGTCTGCTTTCAGACTGGCTCTTGTGCTGTGTCTGCTTTCAGACTGGCTCTTGTGCTGTGTCTGCTTTCAGACTGGCTCTTGTGCTGTGTCTGCTTTCTCTCTGTTGCGGAAACTGCCTGATTCTCACCCTATTCCCCAACCTCTCCCATTCTCAGCAGCCGCCCCTCAGCAGGTGCGCAGCCCCGGCAGCCCCGGCAGGGTGAACTGGTCGGGCACCCAGCAGCAGCAGCGGCAGGCAGCGGGAGCCCCGCAATCCCGCCAGCCGGTGTCTCCCGCCCTGCAGAGCAGAGCAGACTTGGCGTTTGCCGATCTGGTGAAGCTGAAATAGCGGCTGCCCTGACTGAGCCGCACTGGAATTATTGATATGAATTTATATTAGAATTACTCAATACTGAATGAGCATCTGGTCACTGCTGTGTTTTGTTTACTGCTTGTCTCCGGCTGTCAAAATCACCTCGCAACTGCTACTCACAGTACTCACAATACCTGTGTGACCTTCCAGTGTCCCTGCTGTTATTAATGCACTGACTGTTGTGACTGCCCAGTTCAGTATATAAAATGCATCTGACTACTGTGAGTAGCTTTGCTTTAAATGAAACAAAATAAATTTATTCCAATGTTGCTTTTGTTGGTCTTCATTTCGATGGGTATTAAATGTACTTTTATTTATTGCTGTCTGTTAGTTGAAACTGCTGTCAATTTAAATTTGTTTTACTGCACCAGAGTAAATTCATTATTGATGAGGTCAGTGATTTCAGTTATGTCTGTCAGTTGAGTTTAAACCGACCAATCTACACAGATGCAAACTGCCTGATCTGGTGCTGCTGCCTGCTTTGTTCTGGTTTTTATTTTTTGTTTTACTGGTCTGGCCACTTAGTCAACTAAAACTCCCACTCACTCAGCTAAAAATGCCACTCACTCAGCTAAAAATCCACTCACTCAGCTAAAAATCACACTCGGCTAGGCTGAAAATGTCACTCACTCAGCTAAAAATCTCACTCGGCTAGGCTGAAAATGTCACTCACTCAGCTAAAAATCTCACTCGGCTAGGCTGAAAATGTCACTCACTCAGCTAAAAATCCACTCACTCAGCTAAAAATCCACTCACTCAGCTAAAAATACCACTCACTCAGCTAAAAATCCACTCACTCAGCTAAAAATACCACTCACTCAGCTAAAAATCCACTCACTCAGCTAAAATGCCACTCACTCAGCTAAAAATGCCACTCACTCAGCTAAAAATACCACTCACTCAGCTAAAATGCCACTCACTCAGCTAAAAATGCCACTCACTCAGCTAAAAATCCACTCACTCAGCTAAAATGCCACTTACTCAGCTAAAATGCCACTCGCTCAGCTAAACTGCCACTCACTCAGCTAAAAATGCCACTCACGCAGCTAAAAATACCACTCACTCAGCTAAAAATCCACTCACTCAGCTAAAATGCCACTCACTCAGCTAAAAATCCACTCACTCAGCTAAAAATCCACTCACTCAGCTAAAAGTCCCAATCACTCAGCTAAAATCCCAATCCATGTATTTCTGTTTCCCACTGTTGTCTCAGTCGCTGCTGAAGCCTTCAACCCAGGTGTTATTTTATTCAATCAGAGCTCAGCCTCAGTGTCTCAGGCTGATGGATTCCATCTGCTTATCGATGCTGTTCAGCTTTTAGCAGTCATGCAGTTCTGCTGTTATTCACCTGTCAGAACAAATTTGCTTGGGACCCTGCATCCGTGATGGAGATAAACTGCTTGATGACTCTGAGGTGGATTTGAATTATCAAAGACAATCAGAAATGCCATTTTAGTGCTGCACGCCATGCTTATGTAATAAGTATTGTCTCATTAGTGTAACTCTGTCACAGGTTTATTGTAGTGAACCGTATTTTTATTTACATTGTGGAATGAATATGCTTTAAGTTTTAATTTTAATTGTCTAGTAGATTATTGATCCTCTTTAGTTATTTTAGATTTTATTAATAACCAAATACATGAGTTCCTGTTATAACGCTAGCGAACAACGCCATCGACTCGTGATTTGCATAATTTCATTTGTAATATTAGCTAACAGATGGACAGGCAGCCTGTAATCTAGTCAGACACCATCACAGATCTAGTCAGACAGCATCTCAGATCTAGTCAAACCATCACAGATCTAGTCAGACAGCATCTCAGATCTAGTCAAACCATCACAGATCTAGTCAGACACCATCACAGATCTAGTCAGACAGCATCACAGATCTAGTCAGACAGCATCACAGATCTAGTCAGACACCATCACAGATCTAGTCAGACACCATCACAGATCTAGTCAGACAGCATCACAGATCCAGTCCGTGTTTAAACCATAAACATAGAAGTGCATACATTACACTCCTTCCTTTCCTGTAATGAAACGTATGGGAGGCTTTATCAAAATCCTGTCTCAACCTGTATCGAGACACAGGTTGTTCCTGCTGTGGAGTCCTGCTAATTGTAGAAGCCTTTGCTTTAACCACCGGCTCAACTGCTAGTCCTTCCAGCTGATTCTGTAGTTCGGCCCGCTACTCGGTTTTGCGGGTACCAGTATCCCATAGCAATTATCCCATAGCCATAACAATTGTCTTTCCTCATAATTCATTCAGCCTCTTCTCCGATCAGGGTCAGCAGGTTGGCCTTTTTATCAGTGACTTTCTTGACCACAAGAAAACGCTCCAACCGCTCCTCGTACTCCTCCCAGTTCCGAGGGTTGCTGCAGTTGAATGGTTCGATAACCGGCATCGTCGCCACTGTTTTTGTTTTTATGTCGTATTTTGTTCGAGCTAGTCTATTGTAAAAGCAAACACGTAGGCTCGAAGCCTAACGAAAAAAATAGTAAAATGAATATTAAGCAGCCCGCAGCTTTCTGGGTACTTTAGCTCCCGCTAAGTCCGTAAACCATAAACATAACCATAAACATAAAAGTGCATACATCACACATGGATCCAGTCAGATGCCATCACGCCAAACCCCCACACCCCCACACCCCCACCCCAGGAGGACCCAGTCCAGTTCCGCGACCTTCACCACTTTGGCTGCTACTACAGCCTGGAGGACATTCTGGCTACAGGCGAGCGGCTCAAGTGCGTCACCGGTGACGCGCTGCCCCGCCTGGCCGGGCTGGAGGTGGGCGGCGGTCACTCGGACGAAGACCTGCCGGCCGGAGTGAAGATCGAGCTGCCCTTATTCATGGTGTCGCACGTGTTTGTGCGCCTTCGGCAGGCCTGCTCGCTCCGCGTGGAGCCCCCGCGCTGCCTGACGGAGGCGCAGAAGAACATCTTCAGCGCTGACCCCACCGTGGTGAACCTGCGCCAGCTGTCACCTCAGCTGTACCTGCAGGGCATGCACCTGCTGCTGCTGCCGGGGGCATCAAGGCCTGACATCGCCCACACCCTGTGCAAGCTGCTCAGGGGAAGAGTCTGCGCCATCATGGACCGAGCTCTGCACTCGCCGCTCAATGAGCACTGCTCAATTGTCAACATGCTGGACGACACCGAGATGCTGTTGTTTGGCATCGGCAGGGACACCGCCAGGAAGCTGCAGTGTTGGGACTCGGGGCGTCTGCACTCCATCACCGTGTCTGAGACTGTGCTCAGGCACCGAAAGAGGATGGAGCGGTGACCTCCTGCTACCTGTGACTTCGGCTCACCGTCTCAGGCACCTCATTGAATCACTGCCTCAGGCACCTCACTGCCTCATAGACACCCAGCACTCAGACACTCAGCACTCAGACATACAGCACTCAGACACCCAGCACTCAGACGCCCAGCACTCAGACATCCACCCTCAGACACCCAGCACTCAGACATCAAGCCCTCTGACATCCACCCTATGACACCCAGCACTCACGCACCCAGGCCTCAGTCACTCAGCACTCAGACATCCACTCTCAGACACCCAACACTCAGCCGTCAGTGCCCCCTATTAGTCATAATGGCTGCAATCCACATCATGTACTTTATAAGTGCCAGTTCAAACTCACGTGGTTCTGCTCGGCTCCAGAGCGAACCCGCAACTCGCACTGCTCCGACTGTCTCCTGCTGCATGCATTTGCTCAAAGTCTGCTTCCCTTTGGATTTAGAATTTCTAAAGTAGGCATAAAAGGGGAAGAGTTTTGCACCTTCTGCTCCACTTTCGCCTCTCTTATGCCTATTCTGTTCCACTTGCGCACCGCGTGTTCACCTGAGTGCCTCCGCAGGGTCAAAAAATGAATTTAAGGCACGAAATAGGCGGTAGGGGCACAGGTGTCACAGGGGAGTTGGGTGCATTAAAGGTGCACAGTGTGCATTGGAGTCGCAAAATGTGGGCAAAATGTGCACAGTGGGCACTTTAGAAGCAATGCGAGGGGCGTTCCAACTTGTAAAAGTTCGTTGCTACTTTTCCTCACTAATGCGAAACTTTTCACTTTCAACTTCACTTTCAATGAGCTCATGTTCCATGCTGGTCTGCGCGCATTTGCCAGTCTCTGTGCTGCTTTTGCATGCCATTGTGCTGCTTCTTTTGTACGCCCTGTTCTGTGCTGTAACAGTCGTGGCTTTTCTAAATACAAATATACCTGACACTGTACCAATTTACATTTATTGCCATGGTTACAAATGTTGATTCACTTATTTGACAATAGCGTTCAACATTTCACACATAAGAACGACATGAGGACAGCCTGAGAAGGCATGTCCACAAAAATGAGAAGTCCTTACAAACCCGCAGTCATCTAAAATTCTGCAACATTTCTTCAAAATTCCATAAATTCCGTCAACTAAGTACCTGTCTCATTTGACTCGCAATCAGAGCTCAATCAGATTCAGGGCTGCTCAATGCACTACTAATTCAAGTAGCCTCGCACTGATATTGCAGCAGTTCTGCCGTTCCATCAAATCTGCCAATAAAATCTGTTTCAGAGGCGGCCGCTGCCCTGCCGGACTCTGGGCTGAGCTGAGACACCTGCGACTGAGCTTCCAGTCATGGCACAGCGAGGGAAATCACCATTTCCTGACGAAAGAGTAAGTAAAGTTCAAGTGAGAAAACCGAAACCATATTAAAATCTATAGGCTCAATTGCAGCTGCAGGAACTCACATGTTTGAATGTGCAGCTTGGGTGCCTCAATTGCAGTTGCAGGAACTCACTCACATGTTTGAATGTGCAGCTTGGGTGCCTCAATTGCAGTGGCAGGAACTCTCTCATATGTTTGAATGTGCAGCTTGGGTGCCTCAATTGCAGTGGCAGGAACTCACTCACATGTTTGAATGTGCAGCTTGGGTGCCTCAATTGCAGTGGCAGGAACTCACATGTTTGAATGTGCAGCTTGGGTGCCTCAATTGCAGTTGCAGGAACTCACTCACGTGTTTGAATGAGCAGCTTGGGTGCCTCAATTGCAGTTGCAGGAACTCACTCACATGTTTGAATGTGCAGCTTGGGTGCCTCAATTGCAGTTGCAGGAACTCACTCAGCCGGACCCCACCAACCGAGCAAGCGTCGGAGACTCACCAGCCGATCTCCAGACTCTCGCCCACGACGTCATCCGAGGTGACTTCAGCCAGGTTCGGCGGCTGGCAACGCGCCAGCTGGTCTCCAGCGCTGATGCAGCTCGTCGGACCGTCCTCATGCTGGTGGCCGACGCTCCTGAGACTCCCGTCAAGTCTGAAAAGTGCATCTTGTACTTATTTGAGGTGGGCGCGAACCCCAAGGCGGCTGACGCGAACGGCGACACGGCTGCGCACCTGGCAGCCCGGCGGGACCACCTGCGGCTGCTGACGCTGCTGTCGTTCGATGCGAAGTGGCTGCGGAACGACAACGGCGCCACTCCGCTGATGGAGGCGGCGCGGACTGGAAGCTGGAAATGCGCCAAGCACCTGCTGCACCTGCTCAGGCAAGCAATGTTCAATGAGTGCAGACAGCACGGAAACTCGAAGAGGTCGCGGCTGCTCGGACTGGAGGATCGCGAGGGTCGGATGGCGTCGGACCTGGCGAGGCTCAGCGGCCACTCAGAGCTGGCCAGCTACATCGAGCGGTGAGTGAGCAGTTCGCTGCTGTGTCCATCAAGTTTTGCAGCATTCGGCTGGGGTGGCCAGAGCTGCACTCTCAGGCCAGCCAATCAGAGCCAGTCAGCTGAGCTTGTCTCTGGCTGAGTGAATGTGAAAAATTTAAGAGTGGTGATTAGTCACTCAAAAACTCTCACTTCTAGACACTGGGGACCAAGTATATCCTCGGGTCAAATATCTCTGACGGTAGCGGCTCCTCGTAGGCTTCGAGGTTTGGCTTCGGTGAATCGCTACTTCCGCGAGTCCTTGACTTTATCTGTGGGTCGACCGAAAGCGAGAGCGAATCAGAATTTTTGACGGTGTCCTCGAGCTCGAGGTGCAGTCTCAGGCCAGCCAATCAGAGCCAGTCAGCTGAGCTTGTCTCTGTCTGACTGTTTGATGGGCGAGAGCCGTGATTGGCTGGCTGCCTTCCAGCCAATGGGGTGCCGGTTGATCTCAGTCGAGAATGGAAGCTGTAGGGCCTCGGTGTGCAGTGAGAGTGTGTGGGTTGAGCTGCAGATGGAGAACTGGGAGGCTGTGCGTGAGTGCTTTGTGTGACATTGTGAGATGGAAGGAAACTCATGTTACAGAAATGAAAAATGAGCTGCGTGTGAGAAGTCGGATGCGCTCTCGCCGATGCTGATTGTTGCAGAGCTGCTGCAGTCCTCTTGGAAACTCCATCTGCCAGCAGCTCAGATAATTAGGAATTTCTGTTCACTAAATTTTTCATGAAAATTAAATCCTACAACTTAAGATTATGATTTAGCGATTGAGGTTGTAGAATTTGAGAAAATGTCAAATTCGCAGCTCATTTTTCCTGTTGCAGGGAGATGCGGCTGGTTGTGGATGCAGATGGCGAGATCTCCGGCCTGACAGCCCAGGTGAGCGGCATCTGCGGTGCCGATGCGGCTGCAGCTGAGCAGCTGTGCTCAAATTTCCCGCTTGCCTTTGCAGGAGGAGGCGGAACGACTGGAACTGCAGCGGCTGGCCAAAGCGAACGACTCGGCAGGGCTGCGGCGAGCGGCGACCCGCGGCAACTGCGACCTGCCTTACAGTTTGGGTGTCACCGCGTTGATGTTGGCAGCTGGAAACAGATCGTGCGGTGATGAGGCTCTTTGGGAGCAGCTGGTGCAGCTGGGTGACCCCACCTGTGCGAATATATGGGGTATCAGTTACCTGCAGTGGGCAGCCAGGGCTGGCAATTCTGCCGCAGCCTCCGCTCTGCTGTCTGCCGGAGCCTCCGCCAATGCCAGGGGTCTGTGTGAATTCACGCCCCTCATGCATGCAGCCTTTGCGCCCCCCGCCACCGCCGCCGCAGTCGGTCGGGTTCTGCTGGACTCAGGGGCGGATTGGAGCCTGGAGGACAAATTCAGCAAGACTGCGCTGCGTTTGGCCACAGAGAAGAGGAGCGAACTGGCTGAGCTGCTGCGTGGGTGAGTTTCCATGGCGACTGAGAATGTCAGTTTATTTAAGATTAATTAGAGCAACTAATTAAAATACATATTACGAGCGACAAAAATTTTATAATTAATTGTTCAAGTAAGGATTACGTTAACTTTTAATAGTAAACTGTTTTTTATAGAAGACCAAAGTTCTAAAATAATACAGTTTACATGTTTCAGATTTGAAGGAGACAGCTACTTCCAGGATCCTCTGTGAGTTTGCTACAGCACACACAGCTACAGCACACACAGCTACAGCACACACAGCTACAGCACACACAGCTACAGCACACAGCTACAGCACACAGCTACAGCACACACAGCTACAGCACACAGCTACAGCACACACAGCTACAGCACACACAGCTACAGCACACGGCTACAGCACACACAGCTACAGCACACACAGCTACAGCACACAGCTACAGCACACAGCTACAGCACACACAGCTACAGCACACAGCTACAGCACACAGCTACAGCACACACAGCTACAGCACACAGCTACAGCACACAGCTACAGCACACACAGCTGCAGCACACACAGCTACAGCACACAGCTACAGCACACAGCTACAGCACACACAGCTACAGCACACAGCTACAGCACACACAGCTACAGCACACACAGCTACAGCACACACAGCTACAGCACACAGCTACAGCACACACAGCTACAGCACACACAGCTACAGCACACGGCTACAGCACACACAGCTACAGCACACACAGCTACAGCACACAGCTACAGCACACAGCTACAGCACACAGCTACAGCACACACAGCTACAGCACACAGCTACAGCACACAGCTACAGCACACACAGCTGCAGCACACACAGCTACAGCACACAGCTACAGCACACAGCTACAGCACACACAGCTACAGCACACAGCTACAGCACACACAGCTACAGCACACACAGCTACAGCACACAGCTACAGCACACAGCTACAGCATACACAGCTACAGCATACACAGCTACAACACACAGCTACAGGACACACAGCTACAGCACACAGCTACAGGACACACAGCTACAGCACACGGCTACAGCACACACAGCTACAGCACACACAGCTACAGCACACAGCTACAGCACACAGCTACAGCACACAGCTACAGCACACACAGCTACAGCACACAGCTACAGCACACAGCTACAGCACACACAGCTACAGCACACAGCTAAAGCACACAGCTACAGCACACACAGCTGCAGCACACACAGCTACAGCACACAGCTACAGCACACAGCTACAGCACACACAGCTACAGCACACAGCTACAGCACACACAGCTACAGCACACACAGCTACAGCACACACAGCTACAGCACACAGCTACAGCACACAGCTACAGCATACACAGCTACAGCATACACAGCTACAACACACAGCTACAGCACACACAGCTACAGGACACACAGCTACAGCACACAGCTACAGGACACACAGCTACAGCACACAGCTACAGCACACAGCTACAGCACACAGCTACAGCACACACAGCTACAGCTACTTTCTAAACGAATCGGTTAGTCTCCAGACTCTCGTCCACGACGTCATCCGAGGTGACTTCGGCAAGGTGCAACGGCTGGCAACGCGCCAGCTGGTCACCAGCGCTGATGCAGCTCGTCGAACCGTCCTCATGCTGGCGGCCGACGCTCCTGAGACTCCCGTCAAGTCTGAAAAGTGCATCTTGTACTTATTTGAGCTGGGCGCGAACCCCAAGGCGGCTGACGCGAACGGCGACACGGCTGCGCACCTGGCAGCCCGGCGGGACCACCTGCGGCTGCTGGCGCTGCTGTCGTTCGATGCGAAGTGGCTGCGGAACGACAACGGCGCCACTCCGCTGATGGAGGCGGCGCGGACTGGAAGCTGGAAATGCGCCAAGCACCTGCTGCACCTGCTCAGGCAAGCAATGTTCAATGAGTGCAGACAGCACGGAAACTCGAAGAGGTCGCGGCTGCTCAAAAAGAAAGATCTCGAGGGTCGGACGGCGTCGGACCTGGCGAGGCTCAGCGGCCACTCAGAGCTGGCCAGCTACATCGAGCGGTGAGTGAGCAGTTCGCTGCTGTGTCCATCAAGTTTTGCAACATTCGGCTGTGGTGGCCAGAGCTGCAGTCTCAGGCCAGCCAATCAGAGCCAGTCAGCTGAGCTTGTCTCTGTCTGACTGTTTGATGGGCGAGAGCTGTGATTGGCTGGCTGCCTCCCAGCCAATGGGGTGCCGGTTGATCTCAGTCGAGAATGGAAGCTGTAGGGCCTCTGTGTGCAGTGAGAGTGTGTGGGTTGAGCTGCTGATGGAGAACTGGGAGGCTGTGCGTGAGTGCTTTGTGAGACATTATGAGATGGAAGGAAACTCATGCTGCAGAAATGGAAAATGAGCTGCGTGTGAGAAGTCGGATGCGCTCTCGCCGATGCTGATTGTTGCAGAGCTGCTGCAGTCCTCTTGGAAACTCCAGCTGCGAGCAGCTCAGATAATTGGGAAATTTCTGTTCACTAAATTTGTCATGCAAACTTTATCGTAGAACTAGGAATTTAGTTTTAGCAGTCGAAGATGTCGGATTTTTGAAAATGTCAAATTCGCAGCTCATTTTTCCTGTTGCAGGGAGATGCGGCTGGTTGTGGATGCAGATGGCGAGATCTCCGGCCTGACAGCCCAGGTGAGCGGCATCTGCGGTGCCGATGCGGCTGCAGCTGAGCAGCTGTGCTCAAATTTCCCGCTCGCCTTTGCAGGAGGAGGCGGAACGACTGGAACTGCAGCGGCTGGCCAAAGCGGGCGACTTGGCGGGGCTGCGGCGAGCGGCGACCCGCGACAGCTGCGACCTGCCTGACAATGATGGTTGCACCGCGTTGATGTGGGCTGCTGAGAACAGCTCGTGCGGTGATGAAGCTCTGTGGGAGCAGCTGGTGCAGTTGGGTGACCCCACCTGTGCGGATGTAGATGCTGACAGTATCCTGCTCCGGGCAGCCAGGGCTGGCAATTCTGCCGCAGCCTCCGCTCTGCTGTCTGCCGGAGCCTCCGCCAATGCCACTAGTATGTGGGAATTCACGCTTCTCATGTCGGCAGCCATCTGTGCGCGCCCCTCCGCCGCCGCCGCAGTCGGCCGGGTTCTGCTGGACTCAGGGGCGGATTGGAGCCTGAAGGACAGAGACGGCAGGACTGCGCTGGATTTGGCCACACAGAAAGGAAAGAGCGAACTGGCTGAGCTGCTGCGTGGGTGAGTTTCCATGGCGACTGGGAATGTCTCTCTGACTTTGATTTATCATTGATAAACATTATGCTGTAATTTATGATTGAATATTGAGCAGCTGACTGCAGTTGCTCTGAGTGGGCATTTTTACATTTTTGTAGTTTAAATGGGCAGCAGACACTGACTGAGCTGCATTGAGGGAGTTTGCAGTGCAGTTTGACTGCAGATTGCCAGTTGAATTTTAATGCGAGCTGTGAGACAATACACTTGTTTGAGTAAATTTGGGTAATTTTTTTGAAGCTTTTTGTATTCTACGTGGCTCTCAACTGAATTCCCTCTGACCTCAGACTCCGCTCTGCCTATTTAGGTACGACGGCAAGATTTACTTCTACGAGCCTCTGGCACTGCCGTGAGTTCCTTCAGCACACAAAATAATTACTGTACTGTTAAAAAGACTACAGCAGACAGCTACAGCATACAGCTACAGCACACAGCTACAGCACACAGCTACAGCACACAGCTACAGCACACAGCTACAGCACACAGCTACAGCACACAGCTACAGCACACACAGCTACAGCACACAGCTACAGCACACACAGCTACAGCAGCTACAACTACAGCACACACAGCTACAGCATGCAAATTATCCCTCATTGCCTGAATCCGCATCCCCTCAGACCCGAAGGTCCCCCGTTCCTGGAGCGCTGGGATGCCCTTCGCCTCATCCGCCGCGGAGGCTTCGGCGAGGTCCACGAAGTTCGAACTGACACGGGCGTCACGTGCGCTGCCAAGACTCTCAGACTGCCTGTGCAGCTCGGTGATGACCAAACCTCTGTGAGCACAGAGATTCACAGAGCTGTCGAGAGCGAGAGAAACCTGTGCCGACTGCGGCATCCCAACATCGTCAGGTTCTTGCACATCGCTCAGCCGGAGCCCGCCGCAGTCGTTGTGTTCATGGAGCTGCTGGACGGCCGAAGCTTGGAGAGGTTTATCGACAACAAGCCGCTGGACGAGCCAAAGATTCGAGACTTCAGCGAGCAGGTGAGCATTGTGCATCCTTGATGCTCCTGTTCCATGTTCCCATGAATGATGACTGCTCACTGACCGACCGCTCGCAGATCTGCCGCGCGCTGCTCTACCTGCACAGCCGGCAGCCGCTCGTTATCCACAGAGACATCAACTGCTCGAACATAATTGTTTGTGCTGACAACACGCAAATCAAGCTGATCGACTTCGGCCTGTCAATCAAGCTGGAGCAGTCAGTCAGCCACATCTCAGCCTCCACTCCGTCACCCAAAGGCACTCTGAACTTCATGGCGCCGGAGCTGCTCGGAGCGGGAGAGTCAGACAGCTTGCAGTACAGCAGAGAGTCGGACATCTGGGCGTTCGGCTGCTCGGTCTTTCAGATGGCGTCCGGCGTGAGGCCGTTCGCGAACGCCAAAAGCCTGTTAGAAATGGCCCAGCTGATCGACAGGAAGGGCGTCCCCGCCCTGCCGGACGGCCGGTCCGCAGAGCTGAGGGATTTTTACAGCCGCTGCACCGCCAAGGACCGCAGGAGGAGAAGATCCGCGCATGAGCTGCTGGAGCACGAGTTCCTGACGGGCAGGAAGCTGCAGCCTGGATTCTTCAGCTCGTTTTTTAGTGCAAGGAAATGACAGAAGCTGAGCTGGTTGATGGCTCGCCTTCATTCAGATCGAGCAGCCGTTTCAGTCTTAGCAAACTTTTCTGCTAATGCCTAGACTGCTTTCACTTGCTAAGCTTGTATTGTATACTGATTGTAAGCCATTTTCTGTTAGTTTCATTCATTAGTTTAAATAAAAAATTGTAACTACCTTAAAAATTGTAATTGTAACCTTAGCTACTTAATTGCCGTTAACTTTAGTTCTGTAACTTTTCAGTTTCTGTAATGAAAATCTGGTAATCTAATTATGAGCTAAGGTATTTGAGCTTGCATGCATAAGCTATGAGCCATAGGAAAATGCTCATAGGATTTGGAATGGGATTTTGGCAAGGTCACCTGGCCGTGTCACCTGGCCGTTTTACTTTGCCGAGGCTGGACGGCAACGAGAGGACTCAATGTGAGCCTGGAGCGAGGGGACCAAAGTTATGAAGTAGGCTCCAGCGTTGCTGTCGCTAGCCTCTGTCTAAGGCAGATCAGCAGATCAGACCAGGACAACACGACCAGTTCAGCAGGAGAACGGAAGTTCATTGTGCTGCCACGCCTAATGGTATGCACAAGTGAGAATAGGAAAAGTCCAGCCTGCTGAAGTTGGCTTGCACTAAGAGCGTCAGGCTCCCACGAAAACTGCTGACATCAGCGCCCAAGATCTGCGACAGCGGTACTGCTGCGACACTGGTGGAGCTGTCGAATGCCGCACGACGGCCGGGTCTGATCTAGCCGTGTTCACATGGAACTGGCATGCAGGCGTTCAATGTTTTTCACTCAAGTAATTGCTATTGCGTAGTTCTCTTACCCTCTTGCTATTGTGCAGCAGCGAGCTACAGCATCCCCGCATCCACCCCAGCATCGTGGGATTCTTTCCGTTGTCAGCGGTGCTTGTAGTTTCCGTTTTAGCTGTTCGAGAACGCCAGGTAAATTTTACGTGAATTTAAGTTTTGTGAAAAAGCTAAATGGAGGGACTTCCTAGAACTACAGGACTGAAGGCGAGCCAGAGAAAAGCTGTGGACTCCTTCTTGACAATCAAAACGCAGCGAGGAGGCCTGTACCAGCTCATTCAAGGCCGCAAGGACGATTGTAGGGCTCCTCGGCAAAGACAAGGCAATTCCGGAGCACACGACTGCCGAGTCAGTTTGAACAGAAACCGTCCGTCAACGCCCTGCTGCTGGATGCTGGTGCTGGAGACCGGGTCCGCAATATCGGCCAGGTCGGACACGTGTAAGACCTCGCTCGGCGCCCTTCTCGACCAAGGTGCTTTGCTGTCTGCGGACCGGAGCGCCAATGGTTGGCGCTGACCTGATCGACTTCGCGAGGCGGCAGGACCAGCTGGGCGTTCGAGCAGGGCTGCGGGCCATGGGGCGCCCGCGGTTCTGCGACAAGGCGTGCTGAAGGAGCTGCACCAGGCGCGCTGGCCCAGCCCGGCGGCCTTGACGAGCAGCTCGCAACGACAGTCAAGTCGTGCCGGACATGCACGCTGAATCAGACCCACCTTACAAAGTGCCGAAGCAACCGTGGCCGTTTCCTGCTGAACCCTCGACGAGGCTGCACCTGGACTTCGCCATGCATCCCCCTGACAGTCGCACGTACCTGGTCATCGTGGAAGCCTTCAGCGAGTGGCCGGAGGTGCAGCAAGTGCACAGCAAAACGTCTGCGGTCACCATCGACTTTGTCGCAGTCTTCCTAGTCTATCTCCGCGCAGTTCAGCAAAAATGCAACGGCAATTTTCCCACCCCGTTCCACCCAGCAACAATCGACATCTCTTCAAGAGCGTGCACTCAACGGCAGCACTGCAGCGAGTGCTGATGTCCTACTGAAACACACCGCAATCGATCACTGGTGAGGCTTTCCATTCAGCTGCTCACCGGCTGCAGACTGCGCAGTCGGCTGGACCTGCTGATGTCATCGCTGACGAGCAGCATGCGGCAGCCTTATAATGTGCGGCAGTTGGAGCAGCAGCCGCATGCGTTCGAGCTCCAAGTCAGCGACTTAGTTCTGCTGCGCCACTTCAGTTCCAACGCAAGGACTGGCGGTGGCACCTGATGGGCGGAGGGCACTGGCGTGTCCGCTGGATTCAGCAATCGCAACTTTGGGGTCAGCGCCGCTCTCCATCTGACCGCATCTATCCGCTGACCAGCTGCTGGACAAGCTCACTGCCGCAGGCCAGGGTTTTTGATGAGCCAATTAGCGAGCAAGGCAAATGCAACAGCGGCAATGACAAGCCGCAGAATGACGCATTGACGATTACTCATGGCATTGGGTTAGTTGTTATTTCAATAATTCTTTATCATGAGGTTTTCTAGTTCAATTGCACCTCATATGCATTTGTGTTCTGACGAAGAGCCCACAGGCTTGGAGCCGGTTGTCAATTCAGTGCCCTGTGACCCCCCTTGCGTGGCCGGAGCGGCACGTACCCTTAATCTCTCTATCTACCGTTAATTGCACCGAGTCAGTGAATAAAATTTATGTAAAAAACGACAGCGCGCCTATAAAAGTTCATGCGCATTTTCCTACTCAAAATGACACTTACTCGTCTCCAACAAGCCCTAATTTCACACCTGGAACCACCTTGACTGGAAGCAAGCCAGGTGAAATCCAGTTTCTAAGAACCAATATATAAATTTCAAATCACAAATTTCAAAATTTCATAATGGAACCGGACACAAAACAAGGTAGAGCGGGACACAGCGTGCCCTTTCACGATGCCCTTAATACCCCAAGCATCGGAGCCTCTATAATGTGGCGACCTTGTATGTAAAATGCGTACGAAAATTCTCGATTCTTTGAAAATTCAACTACAGCTTATATTGTCCTTATTGTCAATGGATTACATGTTTAATTCAGAGCTGCTTAAGTATCTTTACTTTGCCAACTCAACTTGTGGCTCAAAATCTGCTAAAGTGTCTTATGGGACAGCGGGTTTACGCTGACCTTCAACCCAGCGTGCCAGGCTGAGCAATAGCCTCTGCCCCTCACCGAGGACCCTATAGCTGTTTGCAAAGCTGGGCAGGGGGCTGCAAGTGGACTCAGCTCGACTTGTCCAGCGCCTTAGTGCAGCTACTGCTGGACGCCGACAGCATTGAATTCGTCACCATAAACACTCCGAGGGGCTCTTACAGTTCAACCGCATGTCATTCGGCATCAAGTGCGCTACCGCAATTTTCCAAAGGACTCTGGACTCCCAGCTCGGTGATCTTGACGCCGTTCAAGTGCTCATATCGTACGGTGTCGGTGTGGTGCAGTCCCTCCGAATCGGCAACCAGGACGGCGCTGTGGCCTTCGCCAGCCGCAGCCTCAACGCAGCTCGACAAAAAGGCGCTGGCAATCATTTTCGGGCTGCACCGGTTTCACTCTACAGCCGCAGGTTCACCATCGAGCTACGACTACTCACTTGAGTTCCAGACGATGGAGTACATGGGCGGTGCAAGCCCCCCGGCGCCGCTAACAGCGATTGATCACCCAATCTACACTTGATAATGAATTAATTGCATGAATTTAAATATTTGGCAGTTAGTTTTGTTTAAACAGACCGAATTGCACAGTTGTTAACTGCTCTGATCTGGTGCTCATGTCAGTTTTTAATTTGAATTAGTTATTTAATTATGTCGGCTGGAAAGCTGACTCTTGTGAGTTTATTGAGTTATTAAAAAATTAATATAATGAATTATTAACTGATTGATTGCTAGTAGGTTAGTGAGTGACGAATTCTCAGATGCGCTGATAACTAATTGGCACTGCACCGGTAAGCGCCTATTTGGTTGGCATGATGAACTTCACATTCTCAGGAATCCAGGCCTCAGACACCCAGCCAACGCATACCAATGAACAAAACCAGACACAGTAAAATGCATAGAAATGGCCTAAACCAGCGTTCCCACTAATGCTGCCCCTTCAATGCGCCCAAGCATTGCGCTTTCAACGTGGTGACTTTGTATGTAAAATGTGATTGAAAATTTTGGACTCGAAAATCCGTCTTGAGTATAGTGCCTTTCTTAGTTTCATGCAATTTTTGATGCATTGCTGCTGAGCTGCAGGAAACTGACTGGTTGATTGCTCGATCAATAGTGGTCTGATTGATTGATTGATGAACTCTCGTATTCAGCATCTTTAGGACGGATGGTGGTCGTCTGGGACACTTTGGTTTATTCCGGTTTAATTTGATGAGGTGAAATGGTCAAATTTGAAGAATTTAATCCTTTGAATAGTAACATGATTCCCAGTTTTACTTTTACAGCAAGTGTTTGAGTTGCTCTACTTATAGTAGCATCTGTGAATAAATAAACCTCTATTCCCATTCTATGGGAATGCGCAGGACAGGAATCTCATCAGTTATTGGTTATATATATATTACAAGTATAAAGATGCAGCTTAATCATTTGACTTTTAGACTGCTCTTGGAAAATGTTTCGAATTCCACAGCCAGAAGCAATAATGAAATGACGGGGCAATATGCAACCGGGCAAGGCAAGAAATCATTTCAATCTGAAAGTGGCACAGGCACCAGCTAGTTTTGGCCCATTACTTTTTGACTAAGATAGATGAAGTGGGGAGAGATGGGGAGAGCGGTGGAGAGACAGAAGGAGAGTGATGGATAGATAGGAACTTGAAGCACTTGTTTTGGAGGTTCTGACCAGCAGATGCAAAGGCTTTTGCACTTTCCTGCGGCTGTCCGTCGATCACAAAATGCATAACATACTAATACATAATAGTGCTAATACGAATGATATACAAAATAACTTTGTGTTTATGTTCTTAGCCATCATTGAACAGATAGCCAGAGAATCCCAAGATTTAACTGACGCAACTTCTGCAGCAAAACGCTAGCGAACTTTTCTTGGTGTATCTATGGATATTTTTACATTTGGGAACAGTGCTATATATCCATCAAAATGCTTAGGAAATATTTAAACTTGCTACTACAAGTAGTGTTTCGAAAGTGTTATTGTATATTTCTATGCCTATATTCTATTTCTATATCATCAGTCCGCAGCGGACCGAAGTAGGACCGTCAGGGAACGTCATATTAAAAAGGAACGTGATAGGGCTTAGTAAAGGAATGACATTTAAAAAAAGTACTCTAGACCCTAAGCTTTTTTGTCACTGCAGTCTTCCTGGTCGATTTATAATAAATTAACTTCACCAAATAAAAATGGCTTTTCAGACCCAACGGACTTCTCTGAGTGCGTTCTAGGTCCTTTGGACTCAATTTTTGACAACGGAATGTCAGCCTCCACTCAGTCACCCAAAGGCACTCTGAACTTCATGTCACCACAGCTGCTCGGAGCGGGAGAGTCGGACAGCGTGCAGTACAGCAGAGAGTCGGACATCTGGGCGTTCGGCTGCTCGGTCTTCCAGATAGCCTCCGGCGCGAGGCCGTTCAGGGGAACTCAAAGCATTTATCAAGTCAAGTCAAGCCGGACGGCGGGTCCACAGAGCTGAGGGATTTCTACAGCCGCTGCACAGTCAAGGACAGCAGGGAGAAGCTCAGCACAGAAGATGCTGGATCACGAGTTCCTGACGGATATGTCTGACTCACAGCGCTAAGCTGAGATGTTTCTGCAACTGTTTTTGAAGATTTTAAATCTAATGTGCATGCTACGCATAAATATAAAAAAGCAACTAAAATGTCTTTTCTAGTCTATACAAAACTTAACTTTTAGAATTTTTTAAATTTTATTCCCAGGGTGTCCTTATTTTTTTTATGGAAACATGCTTCGCCACCACTTTATTTAGCACCTCGGAGACGGTAGGAAGCTGAAAGATGCTAGAGGAACCTCAGCACCTGATTTTAGATTTTCCTAAACTTTTCGACTTATAGATTTGAAAGCGTCATTGCAGTGCTGAAGCTCAGACACGAGCGCATGTACTTGTACTTTTCTGTTTGTACTTTGAGATTTATGACACAGTTTTAATGCCAGTTATTCAGTTTGAAGGTAATCTATATTATAGAGCAAATAGTTCAAACAGTTTTGTCACATCGTTTGATTGACGCGAATGCGAGTATTGCGAAAAGTGCAGCCAGCTTTAGTTGTCTGGTGGAACCAGTCTATTTTAACAAATAGGCAGTACAGGCATTGGTTTAAATGAAATAGAGCGGTGTGGGAGTAAATTGGGTTGCGGGCGCAGGACTAGGAATCAATTGGCGCAGGTGCGCGTTGGTGCGAGAGTAAGGCCAAGTGTTGAAAAGTCACAACAAGGATACAGACATATTGTCAGTACAGTAAGGCCAAGTGTTGATAAGTCACAACAAGGATACAGACATATTGTCAGTACAGTAAGGCCAAGTGTTGATAAGTCACAACAAGGATACAGACATATTGTCAGTACAGTAAGGCCAAGTGTTGATAAGTCACAACAAGGATACAGACATATTGTCAGTACAGTAAGGCCAAGTGTTGATAAGTCACAACAAGGATACAGACATATTGTCAGTACAGTAAGGCCAAGTGTTGATAAGTCACAACAAGGATACAGACATATTGTCAGTACAGTAAGGCCAAGTGTTGATAAGTCACAACAAGGATACAGACATATTGTCAGTACAGTAAGGCCAAGTGTTGATAAGTCACAACAAGGATACAGACATTGTCAGTACAGTAAGGCCAAGTGTTGATTAGTCACAACAAGGATACAGACATTGTCAGTACAGTAAGGCCAAGTGTTGAAAAGTCACAACAAGGATACAGACATTGTCAGTACAGTAAGGCCAAGGCTAGTGTTGATAAGTCACAACAAGCGTACAGACATTGTCAGTACAGTCAATCAGAGTAATCGATGTGCAAGCTGAGCGCTGCCTCAGTTTATAAATTAATTATATGATGGGTTTCGGCCTTTCGGCCCCTTTCGGGAAGCCTTCGGTCCTCAGGTCTCAGAAATAAATCAATTAGAGTCCTGGCCCCCCACTCCTGTCAGATGGTCAGCCCCATGGTAGCTTGATCGTGTGGCGAGCAGTCTAGGTCCTATAGCTAAGAGAGGGACAGCGAGAGACAAGCAGGGAGAATTTTGAAGGTGAGATCAGCTAATCCGCAGATCAACTACCCGCTGCCACCAGCCCGTGCGTCTTGGCTCACCAAACCGGAACTTTCGAAATCGGGCTTCCGACTAGAGGGGGCTTAGCACTTACCTGCCAACTAGTGTCTTTTTGCTGTCAATCTTGAAGTCATAGCCGATGATAAGGGACACTGCTGGGACTTGATCGCATTGGCCATGCAGGTACAGAGGGGAACAGCAGAACTGCTGCAATGTCAGTGCGTGGCTACTTAAAGCAGTCAGTGTGCGACTGCGGATTCTCTTGCGAAATTGGTGCAATTAATTATTGCGCTTTGCAACTTCACTGGCGCTGGAAACTTCACGAGTTGGACAAAATGAGAAGGGAGATGAGGGCACTGTTACATGATTTGCACACAGTCGTGAATATTTTGGAATTTGGCGGTGCCAGAAACCAGGAGGCAAGTTACAAAATGAGTAGTTTAAAAATTTACTTATTAAACCGCTGGCCAGCTGATGGGTGCCTCATGAGTTTAGAGAGCTCCAATCCCTAGCTCACCCCTCTCCTCCCTTCCCTCTCCTCCAATCCCATCTCTCCTCTCCTCCCTTCCCTATCTCCCCTGTCCTCCCTTCCCTATCTCCCCTCTCCTCCCTTCCCTATCTCCCCTGTCCTCCCTTCCCTATCTCCCCTGTCCTCCCTTCCCTATCTCCCCTGTCCTCCCTTCCCTATCTCCCCTGTCCTCCCTTCCCTATCTCCCCTGTCCTCCCTTCCCTATCTCCCCTGTCCTCCCTTCCCTATCTCCCCTGTCCTCCCTTCCCTATCTCCCCTGTCCTCCCTTCCCTATCTCCGCTGTTCTTACTTTTTTTACTTAGCTGCAGGGGGTTCCGTGCGTCCGGAAACAGCGAGGAGGCGTTGCCGCCCATTTCGCTAACCCCTGGCGACCACGGGCAGCTAGTGCTGCGGTGTCGCGCAGGGAGTTCCGGTGGCGCCGGTGTCCGCAGCGCGGTCCCCCTCCGAAGAGTCCAGGAGGTGGATTGTCGCTCGCCCGGTAGCCCTTAGGTAGCGGACGAGCTGGCAGAGATTCTCGGGCCTGAAAACTTAATTGATTGTATTAGTTTCTATATTGTTCCTGAATTATTATTTTGCTTTAGTTAGTCACGCGTTTTCAATGTACTTTTTTCTTGTTAGTTAGAGTTTATTTTGCGTAAACAGGCTAGAAGTCAGACACCAATTGTGACTCAGCGGAGGGTTGAGTTTTTCTGCGAACCCCAGCTTTGCGCGGCCAGCCAATCAGAACCGGCCTGGACCCTGGCACGTGGCAAAATCCAAGTCTACCCGGTGCCGCGGGCACAGTGCAATTCAGCTTAGCAAGCGGCCGGCCAGACGACCACCACCCGGCTTGAGGGGGGTTGTGATGGGTTTGACTCCGACTGTATATGAAAGTGTGTTTGGCAATCAGATCTCACTTCTCTTCCCTTCTCTTCCGTTTTTTCCCCTCTGTTCTTTCGTTCCCCGGTTTTGATTTTTGTCCCGGCTTCCCGGCCGTTTGCCGACCTCTTTGGTTCGCGCTTTGAGGCGCCTGAGTTCATCACCCCGGTCCATATTTTTGTCCCCCGCCCGACCGCTTCAGTCTTGTAGCGTAACGATACGGCAATTTCCTGTCTGCAGTCGTCGCTATTAAGCGCGGTCTAGTTAGAGACTGTCGGATTTGACCAAGTACGCGGCCTCGAACCAGAGGGCCTCAGTGTCACACTGAAGGGCAGTGCTGATAGAATTTAGTCAGTGCTCCGTTGAACGGTCAATTCGGCAGGGCTCTCGTTTGAGTGTAGGTTCTGGCTTAGGCCAGGGGTTAGGAGTCTTCTCCGTGGTCCTGTTCGGTTTTTCTTCTTCAGCTGAGATCTGCTTGCCATTGCGTAACTAAGTTATTATTACTAATCGTTTGTCTCGTTATCATTTTCCGCTATTATCAGTTCGAAATTATCTGCACCGCGAATTGCATTGAAGCTTGTAACTTGAAGTAATCAAATTAAATCGTCTAGCCAATTATCAGTCTGTATCATATAGGGCTATCACTCTCTAAATCTATTCGGTTCGTGTTCATCTGCGTTCCTTCCTTTTCTTGTACCGTACTGTGACTATTGGAGAAAGACTGGTAGGACTCGCCGACCGGCGATAGGCAATTAGGGCCAATAGCTTTAAAATCTCTGACGCTCCAAAAATAGGTTTGTCTAGGGCCTAAATATTGCTTATCGTGCATGCAATATTCATATTGTATTTATCACACGGGTTTGGGCCGAGTTAGGTGAGCCTGACCTGAGTAAAGGCGGGGCATTCACAGATGAAGTGCTCCGCATTCTCGACACCGGAGAGGCAGAAGGGCCATTCCTCACCGCGGATTTTCCCTGGAGGTGGCGATGCCTGGCAAAACAGCCATGACCCGAGAGGGCCATGGTCACCGCCCTGATGTCTCTGCGGTTGAGTCCAAGCAGGGCCTTGCGGAGGGTGGAGGAAGGACAGGGGACAGCCGCGCGGGATTGCCGGCAGTCGGGGGCGTTAGCCCACTCTCCCTGTGCTTTGAAGCCACCCACTGGTTGATCCGAGTGGTGACAACGGCGGTGGGGGTGGGGGCCACGGGCAGAGGACCAGTAAAAGAACCGGTCGAGCCAGCCTTGGCCAGGCGATCGGCCAGCTCGTTGCCGAATGCCCGGGGATCCACCTTAGGGACACTTTGTTAGAGGCACCTATGCGGTTGAGCTGCCCGATGCAGTCGAGGACTGTACGCGAGCAGGTGGTGGTGCGCTCAAGGGCGTGAATCGCCGCTTGACTGTCCGAGTGGAGGGTAATTTCCTTCCCCCAGACGTGCTGATTGTACAGCTCCATGGCGCAGGAGCTGATGGCTAGAACTTCGTTCTGGAAGACGGTGGAGCAGGTGTTGGGAGAAGGTCGCCACAGTTCTCCCTCCAGACACGATGCAGTAGCCGTATCCAGAGGCGGAGTTGATTTGGGACCCGTCAGTGAAGCAGTGGATTTCATGGGGTTTCCAGTTGTCTCTCACTTCATGGCGTGGTGGAATGCTGGTTTTGAATTTGAGCGGGGGGCAGAGCGTGGACGGGATTCCGTCCGAGAGGGTCAGCAGGCCTCTCGCTGCTTCCAGGTCTCGCAGGCTGAGGTCACCATGCGGCCGGAGGTTCCGCTTTCTGAAGGCAAACTGTTTCTGGATTTGGACACCCGCGTCAAGCAGACGACGGGTGGTTTTCATTGCCTCCCCTCTAACAAAGAGGTCGAGGGGGGGGGGAATGTCCAAGAAGGAGCTCATGCCAGCGAAGGGCGTAGAGGGAGCCGCGCTCATGATAGCTCGACAAGCGCGGCCTTGCACCCTATTTAAAACCTCAAGAACCCCTTTCACCTCTAGGGCACTGTTCCAAATGAAGCTGGCGAAGGAGATGGCCGGTCTAACAATGGCAGTGTAAATCCACCAGAGGCGGCGGGGGGTGAGGCCCCAGGTAGCACCGAAAGCTCTGCGGATCTGCGCGAGAGTCGCGAGAGCTTTGCGGGCTTTAGTTTGGACGTGCGGGGTCCAGCTCAACCTGTGGTCGAGGGTGACGCCCAGACATCTAGTTTGTTTCTCCATGGCAACAGGTTTGCCGTAGAGGGAGAGCGGTTCGATCCTCCAGTTTCGGCGGCTGGTGAACATGACAGCCACGGTTTTAGACTCAGAGAACCTGAGGCCGCAGCTATGTGCCTGGCGCTCGGCACGGTGAATGAAGGCTTGAAGGAGGTCCCTGAGGACCGCGGGCGATGGTCCAGCCACAGTGGCGGTAACATCGTCCGCGTAGCCGACCTTCTGAACAGGGTCCGGATGCGGGCTGCAAAGCAGCTCGTCCATGACTAAGTTCCAGAGGATCGGGCTGAGGACTCCACCTTGCGGTCCGCCTTTCTGGACTTCCACGGAGCGTGAGTGTCCCAGGAGGTGCGAGGTGGCAGTACGATGGGAGACCATGTACATGATCCAGCGGGTGAGGTGCTCGTGCGTGCCCCGGGATTCCAGGGCTCGCTTAAAGGCTTCAAAGAGCACATTGTTAAAAGCACCATCAATGTCGAGGAAAAGCGACAGCGCGTATCCACTGCCAAGCACGGCGCGCTCCAGCTTGTCGACAATGGCGTGCAGCGCACTTTCGATGGAACGTCCAGGACGAAAGGCGTGCTGATTAGGGGAGAGCGGGGAGTTTCTCAGCTCAACGAGGAGAAGGCGCCAGAGCACCAGCCGTTCCATCAGTTTGAGGAAGAAGGACGTCAGACTGATAGGGCGGTAAGCTTTGGCGGAGTGATAGTCTCCCTTTCCTGGCTTGGGTATGAAGACAACCGTAGCCTCTTGCCAGGCTTTTGGCACATACCCGAGGGTAATGCTGGCCTTGAAGAGGTTGCAGAGGAGGCCGAGATACCTGCCATTTTTAACTGCCTCATGAAGGAAGGCAGGATAAATGTTGTCAGGACCCGGGGACTTGAAAGGAGAGAAGGATTTTGCGGCGCGAGCCGTCCTCTCTCTAGTAATGATGGTCGAAGCCAGGATCTGTCCGCCCGGAGAGTGGTCCGGTGGGCCTAGCTGCGGTGCGGCACGTGGGAAAGAGCTGGTGAGCATAATGTCCAGCGATTCCCCAGGGTTCTCAGCGAGCCGGCCGTCCGGTCTTTTAATAACTGAGAGCTTTGACATTTTGTCGAGGGTGAGAGCCTTAACCACGCATGAAGTAGGGCGGGTGCCTTCTAACTCCGCGCAGTATTGGGCCATTTGTCAGACTTGGCTTTCCTGGTTTCACGCTTAAAGTCGCGGATCGCTTCTTGATAGGCGGCCAGGTCAGCTGGGTCCTTGCTCTTGCGAGCTTTCCGTTGGAGGCACTTTGCCTTGCGCCGGAGGGATCCGAGCGCCGGGTGCCACCAGGGGCGGATTTTTTGCCTTTGTAGGCTTTAAGAGGACAGGAAGCCTCATGGGCTGTCAGGACGGTCTTGCTGAGCAAGTCTGCAAGGTCATCCACTTCCTAACAGGTGGTTGGAGCGATGGTAGTCAGCTGATCTGTCTGGCATTTCAGGGTTTCCGTTAAAGCCGTCCAGTCAGTGTTCCGGACGTTCCTTTTCCACAGAATGTGAGGCTTGGGGCAAGAGGTTTGCAATCGAAAACGAACGAAGCGATGGTCAGACAGAGACTCCTCTTCGTCCCAAACCTCCCAGTCCTTGACTAAAGGAGCCAGGCCATGGGAGACGAGGGTAACGTCGAGGGCCTCCGTCCATCGCCCGTTGTCAATGGTGGGGGTTCCACCAATGTTGCAAAACTCAGTGTTGGTGGTGCAGATGTAAGCAAGGAGTTCCTCGCCTCTGCTATTGGAAGAATTACTGCCCCAGTGGGTGTGGTGAGCGTTGATGTCGCCCGCCACCAGCAGCTCGAACCTACGATTAGAGCAGTAGTCCACGAGGGAGGTGAGGTTGGGTGGAACCGCGGGGCCATCGCCAGGGATATAAATCGAGGCGATTTATGACCGTGCGGTTGGTGATAATGTGGTTGGACTGAATGACACAGAGATCTCTGTCAGAGATGTCCGGTCTGTGCCAAGCTTTGAGATGGGTAGACACGAACATGGCTGCTCTGGGGTTTTGAGGGTCCTGAAAACAGTCAAAACCAGCAGGAATATTCGGAATCTTACCTTTCTTTGTCCAGGGCTTCTGGAGTAGGATGATGCCCGGTTTCGCAAAGTTTGCCACCCGCATCAGGTTGGTCGAGGCCGCGATGCAGTGGTGCAGGTTTAGCTGCAGGATGTCCACTCCGGGGATTCCACGAGTGGTCCGCGCAGCTTCCTGCCGGCTCAAGGCGAGTTGTGCAGGAGAGCTGCCTCTTCTGCCTCGCCGATAGCTTCAGGCTCCAGCTCCATGGGCTCCTCCCGGATGGATTCCATGGTCGAGGGCGATGTCGCTACCTGGGCGGCATTCTCGCTCTCGGCCCGGTTTTCCGGGGGAGCCACAGTGGTGACACTGGGCTGGGGGTGGCTGCGGTTGGGGGCCTTAACGGTGTCCAGCAGCTGCTTTACGCGCTGAGTCAGACCAGAGCGGATAGTGTTCCGGGCGGGTTTCCGGCCCTTTCCACGTCCGCCTGTTGCTGCAGCTTTCGCGGCTTTCCCTCTGACAGGGTCCACGTCCTCGGAGGGGTCGTGACGGCCGGGAGCTTCTTTCCTGGGCGTTTCCGCCCGGCAGAGCCCCCCGACTGCCCGCTTACGCTTCTCCGGGGGCGGTGGGCGAGTGGCGTCAGACTCGAAGCTAAAGAGCTGAATCTGCAACAGCCCGACAGAGATGATGGACATGTCCGGGTAGCGGAGCATCCAGCTATCCGACAGTCCAAGAATAGCCGTGAAACCGTCTCCGCCCGGCTTGGAGATGGTCTCGTGAACTACGACACCGTTGGCCGGTAGCTCCGGGTTGGAAGCCACTAGCAGGTGACGCAGCTCGTCGGCCTTGGTGATGCAGCTGCGAGCCGGGATCCAGGCACGGTGCCGGTGTGTCCGGGGTCGCTCGTCCTCCCTGTAGATGAACAGGTTCTCCAGCTCCGTACCCCAGTCGAAAGTTTTCAGCAGCTCGAAGAGCTGCTGTCCTGACTGACTGTCGGCGGGCTGGATATAGAGGGCTTGGTCCTCGACTTTCGTCTTTTGGACTGGAATGGTGGTGCCGCTCAAGACCATCTTGACCAGGTGGGAGTCCAACCTGCGCCAGATAAGGTTGAGCTGTTCGGCCGTAAGAGGCGTCTCCTGGCCTTGGATAACCAGGGCCGGCTGCCTCTTGGCCATAGCCGCGTAGGTTCACTTCGGCTTTGTGGTTTGGCCAGCGCCCCCCGCTTTGGATCCCTCCACAGCCGTGGGAGCTTCCACACGGGCAGAGGTCCGGTCACGGGAGGGGCCAGCCGCACCAGGAGATTCGGCGGCACCTGACGCATCAGACCGGCGCGCGGGGTCCACCCCCTAGTCGGATGTCGGCTCCTCCGCGGGGTTCGCAGAGTTACCGGCACCCTCCTCAGAGGTGGCCGGAGGGGCGGCTTTCACATTCCTTCGTTCCTCTGCTTTGCGCTGGAGAAAGGCTTTGTAGTGAGCAATGCTACGGGCCTTCTTTTTCGAAATCTGAGGTCCGCTGTCTTGTCCAGCCACTCCGGTATTATCCTGAGCGGCGGCAGCGGCAGATTGAGAGGCACCGGGGGTTCCGGTGTTGCGAATGTCCGGCTGAGCCGCGGTGCCAATCTCGGTTGGTGCTCCAGCAGCCTCGGACGTGTTAGGTGTAAATGAATACTCCATGAGTCGCTGAAAGGCGAGTGGGGACAAGAGGTGAGAAGCCGCTGGGCCGTAACCCCAAACCCAACAGCCAGGCCAAGAGGTAGCGACCGGGGGTGGCTTAAGCCCGTACCGGCCCGACCGCTAGCAACCGAGAAACTCCCCGGCTAAGAGCCCGGCTTGGAGAAACCAGAGGCCGAACCAAAGGACCATCAGCACGGTACTACACTGGGCCCTTGAGGGAAGCAGGAGGACTGCCTCCGGAGCCTGCGTACTGGCCGCATACCCTGTTAAGGTCAGAGGGTGGTACCTGTTCCTCAGAACCGTGGCCAGAGGTACCTGATACGCACAGGTGCACTTCCGGGCGGAGCCCGTACCCAACTTGGCCAAAAGGCCTCGGATGGGTTGCCGCCGCCGGAGCCCAGTCAGTCCAGCAGCCCTAGGGCTGCCTTGAACACATGCGGGGCGCGAACCCCTGGGTCGGCTTGCGAGTCAGCTTGGAGAGAGTTCCCATGCCATTCCTGCACCAGAATAGAGGGGTGCAGGTGTGTAGGATCGCAGACCTTAGCTCGTAGGCCTAGTCTGTCTCATGCTACACAGGCGTGCTGTACCCGCCATTGCATGCCCTCAGGAACCTCACTGCCTCAGGCACCTCACTGCCTCAGACACCTCACTGCCTCACTGCCTCAGGCACCTCACTGCCTCAGAAACCTCACTGCCTCAGGCATCTCACTGCCTCACGGCCTCAGGCACCTCACTGCCTCAGTCACCTCACTGCCTCAGGCACCTCACTGCCCCACTCACCTCACTGCCTCAGGCACCTCACTGCCCCAGTCACCTCACTGCCCCAGTCACCTCACTGCCCCAGTCACCTCACTGCCCCAGTCATCTCACTGCCCCAGGCACCTCACTGCCTCACGGCCTCAGGCACCTCACTGCCTCAGGCACCTCACTGCCCCAGGCACCTCACTGCCCCAGTGCCTCAGGCACCTCACTGCCCCAGTCACCTCACTGCCTCACTGCCTCAGGCACCTCATTGCCTCAGGCACCTTAATGAGGCAGTGAGGCAGTGAGGTAACTGATTGCCTTACCCAAGCACTCAGCTATCAGTGGCTCCCATTAGTCAAAATTGTTTACCCCTTTGCATCCAATCACTATTGCTGCAATGTGCATCATGTACTTTATAATTGCAAATCTAAAGTCACGTGGTTCTGCTCGGCTTCAGAGCGAACTCCCAACTCGCACTGCTCTGACTCTCCTGCTGCCTGCATTTGCTCAAAGTCTGCTTGGCTCAATGAAGTCCTGTTGCATGCTGGTCTGCGCGCATTTGCCGGTCTGTGCTGCTTTTGCATGCCATTGTGCTGCTTTTGCATGCCATTGTGCTGCTTTTGCATGCCATTGTGCTGCTTTTGCATGCCATTGTGCTGCTTTTGCATGCCATTGTGCTGCTTTTGCATGCCATTGTGCTGCTTTTGCATGCCATTGTGCTGCTTTTGCATGCCATTGTGCTGCTTTTGCATGCCATTGTGCTGCTTTTGCATGCCATTGTGCTGCTTTTGCATGCCATTGTGCTGCTTTTGCATGCCATTGTGCTGCTTTTGCATGCCATTGTGCTGCTTTTGCATGCCATTGTGCTGCTTTTGCATGCCATTGTGCTGCTTTTGCATGCCATTGTGCTGCTTTTGCATGCCATTGTGCTGCGTTTACATGCCATTGTGTTGCTTTTGCATGCCATTGTGCTGCTCCTTTTTTACGCCCTGTGCGGTTGCTGTTCTTTTCTGTAACAGTCAGTGGCTTTTATAAACATAAATATACCCGACAATGCACCAATTTACATTTATCGCCATGGTTGCATATGTGTTCATTCACTTCTTTCTTTAATAGCAGCGTTCGAGCTTTCACACAAGAATTTGAAATGCTTCAAACCGAATACATTACCGAAATGCTTCCAATAGCCACCTGCAGTTTATAGCCTCTAAAATTATGCAAAATTTCTCCAATGTATCAATACCGTCCACTAAGTACTTGTTTAATTTGACTCCCTAATTGGAATCGGGGCTGCTCAATGCACTACTAATTCAAGTAGCCACGCACTGGTATTGCAGCAGTTCTGCTGTTCTCCCAGAGCCAATTGGAGTCCAGCAAGCAAAGACAGCAAAAGCAGCCGCAATCTGAGCAGGCACGGTGAGAAGGAATTCGCTGCAGCTGCTCCAGGGCCAATAAAATCTGCTGCAGAGGCGGCCGCTGCCCTGCCGGACTCTCGGGCTGAGCTGAGACACCTGCGACTGACGGACTGAGCTTGCAGTCATGGCTTGGCAAGGCAAACCACCATTTCCTGACGAGAAAGTAAGTTCGAGTAAAGAACTGAAAGCATAATAATATCTGTTGGCTTGATTGCAGTTGCAGGAACTCACATGTTTGAATGTGCAGCTTGGGTGCCTCAATTGCAGTTGCAGCAACTCACTCACATGTTTGAATGAGCAGCTTGGGTGCCTCAATTGCAGTTGCAGCAACTCACTCACATGTTTGAATGTGCAGCTTGGGTGCCTCAATTGCAGTTGCAGGAACTCACTCACATGTTTGAATGTGCAGCTTGGGTGCCTCAATTGCAGTTGCAGGAACTCACTCACATGTTTGAATGTGCAGCTTGGATGCCTCAATTGCAGTTGCAGAAACTCACTCAGCCGGACCCCAGCAACCGGGCAAGCGTCGGAGACTCACCAGCCGATCTCCAGACTCTCGCCCACGACGTCATCCGAGGTGACTTCGGCCGGGTGCAACGGCTGGCAACGCGCCAGCTGGTCACCAGCGCTGATGCAGCTCGTCGGACCGTCCTCATGCTGGCGGCCGACGCTCCTGAGACTCCCGTGCACACTGAAAAGTGCATCTTGTACTTATTTGAGCTGGGCGCGAACCCCAAGGCGGCTGACGCGAACGGCGACACGGCTGCGCACCTGGCAGCCCGGCGGGACCACCTGCGGCTGCTGGCGCTGCTGTCGTTCGATGCGAAGTGGCTGCGGAACGACAACGGCGCCACTCCGCTGATGGAGGCGGCGCGGACTGGAAGCTGGAAATGCGCCAAGCACCTGCTGCACCTGCTCTGGCAGTACGGGCTCAATGGGTGCTTTGGGCAAGGAAACTTGAAGAGGTCGCGGCTGCTCAAAAAGAAAGATCTCGAGGGTCGGACGGCGTCGGACCTGGCGAGGTTCAGCGGCCACTCAGAGCTGGCCAGCTACATCGAGCGGTGAGTGAGCAGTTCGCTGCTGTGTCCATCAAGTTTTGCAGCATTCGGCTGGGGTGGCCAGAGCTGCAGTCTCAGGCCAGCCAATCAGAGCCAGTCAGCTGAGCTTGTCTCTGTCTGACTGCTTGATGGGGCAGAGCTGTGATTGGCTGGCTGCCTCCCAGCCAATGAGGTGCCGGTTGATCTCAGTCGAAAATGGAAGCTGTAGGGCCTCGCTGTGCAGTGAGAGTGTGTGGGTTGAGCTGCAGATGGAGAACTGGGAGGCTGTGCGTGAGTGTTTTGTGAGACATTGTGAGATGGAAGGAAACTCATGCTGCAGAAATGGAAAATGAGCTGCGTGTGAGAAGTCGGATGCGCTCTCGCCAATGCTGATTGTTGCAGAGCTGCTGCAGTCCTCTCAAAAACTCCATCTGCGAGCAGCTCAGAGAATTAAGAATTTCTGTTTACTAAATTCTAAATTTACAACTACAAAATTGTTTTCGCGATCGTAGTTGTCGGATTTGAGAAAATTGCAAATTCGCTGCTCATTTTTGCTGTTGCAGGGAGATGCGGCTGGTTGTGGATGCACATGGCGAGATCTCCGGCCTGACAGATCAGGTGAGCGGCATCTGCGGTGCCGATGCGGCTGCAGCTGAGCAGCTGTGCTCAAATTTCCCGCTCGCCTTTGCAGGAGGAGACGGATCGACAGGAACTGCAGCGGCTGGCCAAGGCGGGCGACTCGGCAGGGCTGCGGCGAGCGGCGAACCGCGGCAACTGCGACCTGCCTTACAGTTTGGGTGTCACCGCGTTGATGTTGGCAGCTGGAAACAGCTCGTGCGGTGATGAGGCTCTGTGGGAGCAGCTGGTGCAGTTGGGTGACCCCACCTGTGCGAATATATGGGGTATCAGTTACCTGCAGTGGGCAGCCAGGGCTGGCAATTCTGCCGCAGCCTCCGCTCTGCTGTCTGCCGGAGCCTCCGCCAATGCCAGGGGTCTGTGTGAATTCACGCCCCTCATGCATGCAGCCTTTGCGCCCCCCGCCACCGCCGCCGCAGTCGGTCGGGTTCTGCTGGACTCAGGGGCGGATTGGAGCCTGAAGGACAAATTCAGCAAGACTGCGCTGCGTTTGGCCACAAAGTGGGAAAAGAGCGAACTGGTTGAGCTGCTGCGTGGGTGAGTTTCCATGGCGACTGAGAATGTCTCTCTGACTTTGATGTATCATTGATAAACATTATGCTGTAATTTATGATTGAATATTGAGCAGCTGACTGCAGTTGCTCTGAGTGGGCATTTTTACATTTTTGTAGTTTAAATGGGCAGCAGGGACTGACTGAAATGCATTGAGGGAGTTTGCAGTGCAGTTTGACTGCAGATTGCCAGTTGAATATTAATGTTCAGCTGCCTGCGAGCTGTGAGAGACCAGCAAGCATTTTGCTGTGACAGTTAAGTTTAACTTTAACATCTGAACTTTCTTTGTTATTTTCTGTTAATATTACAGATTTTTACAATAAAACAGCGAGCGAAAGTCAGCACAGCAGCTGCTGAAGCACGAGTTCCTGACGGGAATTTTCTGAGTCGCAGCTCTAAGCCGAGATGCTTGAAAAACTGTCTGTGAAGATTTTTTATACGCATGGTACGCGTAAATTGAAATTGATCGAAAACTTCTTTTTTTAGCAGTCTAGCGTGCAATACTTGGCTTTTGAACTTTCCCTAACTCTGTACTTCAAGTGGCGCTTTGATTGTTCGAATCAAATGACAAATACTTTTTCAGAACACGGATATGCGGGCATGGGGGATACTTTCTAGCAGACGGAATTTTCTCGGATCTGGAGTAAATCTGGAAATTTGTTAAACCATTAAAATTTGTTGATTTAAGTTTTAAGAAAGCCTACTCAACTTTTCCAACTTTTCAAACAATTTATTCCAGAACTTTTGTATAAATTTGCCGCAGGCATAGATGGGCCAAAAAGCTTCGATTCCCCCGTGACTGAGTGCCAGATGCACCCATGAACTTTTCTCATTTCAAGCGCCAACTTTTTAGCTGTTTCCTTTTCTCTGCTTTCTCTTTCGCAACAATCTTTTACTCTCTGCCCACCCTCAAGCTGTGAAGCTGCTCAAATGCCAATCTGTACTCAAGCTCTTTGCTGTTTGCCATCAGCTTCTGTCGCTATTTAGTGAGCTTTTCGTGACGAATCAATCAAAGTGGAACCTGACGACTTTTCCAGAGAGAGTAGAGGCAGCTGCAGAGAGAGTAGAGCCAGCTGCAGAGAGAGTAGAGGCAGCTGCAGAGAGAGTAGAGCCAGCTGCGGAGAGAGTAGAGGCAGCTGCAGAGAGAGTAGAGGCAGCTGCGGAGAGAGTAGAGGCAGCTGCAGAGAGAGTAGAGGCAGCTGCGGAGAGAGTAGAGGCAGCTCTGCTCTACTGTGCATACAACTGAAGCATTACACAGCATGCACACATCACCCACACTACATTTAGCATCCCCATCACCCAGCATCCCCATCACCCAGCATCCCCATCACCCAGCATCCCCATCACCCAGCATCCCGATCACCCAGCATCCCCATCACCCACCATCCCCATCACCCTGCATCCCCATCACCCACCATCCCCATCACCCACCATCCCCATCACCCAGCATCCCCATCACCCAGCATCCCGATCACCCAGCATCCCCATCACCCACCATCCCCATCACCCTGCATCCCCATCACCCACCATCCCATCACCCAGCATCCTCATCACCCAGCATCCCCATCACCCAGCATCTCCATCACCCAGCATCCCCATCACCCAGCATCCTCATCACCCAGCATCCCCATCACCCAGCATCCCAATCACCCACCAACACGCAACCCTCTAGCTAACAGGCTGTTTATTCGTGGGATTCCCTCCGGAATCAGCGGTGCTTCCAGAACAAAAGCAACTCAATGCAGGAAGTGGCTCACTCTGCGGTTGTCAGGCACGGATCAGCTGACGGAATGCATTCGGCCTCAAAATGAGAGCCTATAAATAAGGCAATGAGCACAGCAAGCAGAGCAGATTCCAGACCCTGAGTGCTTGCAGGAGTCACAATTATTCTCTGATTGCCGATTCGGAGGCAACTCTGAGCTGCTTCATCTGTAGGCCCAGTTTGTCGCTTTTATTCTGTTTGTATTTTTTTCGACCGCGCCTTTGTTGTTGGATAATTCTGTCTGTCTAATTTACTTTTTTGCCTGCTGACGATCGGTGCAATCGCGTAAAGATTCAACTTCATGAATAAATATATGAGCTGCATCACTGCTTTGCTGGTATCTCCAGATGAAGACAACTTTTTTATGCAAATTATTAGCCAGAATTGGCCGCCACTATATATCTTAGTTATATAAAATAATAAATATATAATAAATCGTATAACTTCCTATTTCATTTATGTAATTGTTGCTTATGGTGGCTCCAATTGGGCCGTTTTAATCTGTGCTTGTTGTGTGTATTCAGAGCGGTCCGTGCAGTATGATAGTTTCACGATCAATAATTTAGGCCTCTCAGTATCGAAAGACTGTGCGCCTCATGCCAGTACGTGTTTTGCTCTCCAAGTGCAGCATGCAGAAGTCTCGCAGAGCAGATAAGCGGGACTCGAGGCAGCTCCTGCACTGAAGACTCGGCAGCCCATAGCAGTGTCTGCAGTGGAGATGGCCCGCCTGCGGCTCTGTGAGTGCCCAATGCAAGCTGAAGCACGTCGAGTTGAGCTTTGCTTAATCAGAGGAAATACTTCTTCAGCTGTTAACTTTCTGCGAATTTCTGAGCATTAGGCATGAGTGCTTGGTTTTCATTGCTTAAATAAACCATATATAGACAGGCTGGGAGGCTGGCTGGAGAGCATCAGATCCATGAGCAGGTGCTTAGGATCAAGGCTTAGCCTAGGTACCCTACAATGTGAGCTCTTACTTGGTTCAAAGTCCTAGCTGAACATGTTACCTGTCGGAGTCACATATGACCGAGGCAGGCGAAGGTCGAACTGGACACTGGGGTGCCTGTGAGGTGTCTCACAAAGACAATAACCAAACAAGGCTTCAGCTTTGCAGCAAGGCCAGACCGAAAAACACAAAAGAGCCGCAGGTCGCACCTAAATTCCGCCCCTGTAGAAAACAAGATTAGTGGAGCCACCGAAGCCGCAACGCAGATCAAAACAAGCTCTTCCCGATAAGAGAGTCGCGCAGAGCTCACCTGAGAAGGGCAGCCATGCAGCCCCAAGAATCAGCTGACACTGACGTCAAGGGTCGAAAGCAACACTGGGCAAGAGAGCTACATCTTTAATTTAACTGTTGACGCGAGTTTTGAAAGCTTTGTGAAAAGATGAAATTGTCAGTCGGTTGAGGAGCTCACAGTGCATGAGAGGCCACTCTGATTGCACTGGAAAGCTCAAGAATCGCATAATCTGTGCTTTTCAGCCATTCTCTGCTGCTTTTGCGGCCTGCATGCGATTATGGTTTAGCTGGGTTCCATTTTATACTACTATTAGGATTCATTAATGCCAAAAGTGCTTGTTTTTCTTTGAGTTTAAAACCGAAAATGAATCTGAGAAATTATTTTCTCGCATTTTGTTTTAATAACGGTACACAATTCTAAAATCTCTCAAGATTAAGACGCTGAGAGATTCTGAGATGCTGGGAGATTCTGAGATGCTGAGAGGACACAAACCAGTGAATAATAGAACCGGACACAAACCAGTGAATAATAGAACCGGACACAAACCAGTGAATAATAGAACCGGACACAAACCAGTGAATAATAGAACCGGACACAAACCAGTGAATAGAACCGGACAAAAACCAGTGAATAATAGAACCGGACACAAACCAGTGAATAATAGAACCGGACACAAACCAGTGAATAATAGAACCGGACACAAACCAGTGAATAATAGAACCGGACACACACCAGTGAATAGAACCGGACACAAACCAGTGAATAGAACCGGACACAAACCAGTGAATAGAACCCGACACACACCAGTGAATATAACCGGACACAAACCAGTGAACAGAACCGGACACACACCAGTGAATAGAACCGGACACACACCAGTGAATAGAACCGGACACAAACCAGTGAATAGAACCGGACACAAACCAGTGAATAGAACCGGACACAAACCAGTGAATAGAACCGGACACACACCAGTGAATAGAACCGGACACAAACCAGTGAATAGAACCGGACACAAACCAGTGAATAGAACCGGACACAAACCAGTGAATAGAACCGGACACAAACCAGTGAATAGAATCGGACACAAACCAGTGAATAGAACCGGACACACACCAGTGAATAGAACCGGACACAAACCAGTGAATAGAACCGGACACAAACCAGTGAATAGAACCGACACACACCAGTGAATATAACCGACACAAACCAGTGAATAGAACCAGACACAAACCAGTGAATAGAACCGGACACAAACCAGTGAATAGAACCGGACACAAACCAGTGAATAGAACCAGACACACACCAGTGAATAGAACCGGACACAAACCAGTGAATAGAACCGGACACAAACCAGTGAATAGAACCGACACACACCAGTGAATAGAACCGGACACAAACCAGTGAATAGAACCGGACACAAACCAGTGAATAGAACCGGACACACACCAGTGAATAGAACCGGACACAAACCAGTGAATAGAACCGGACACAAACCAGTGAATAGAACCCGACACACACCAGTGAATATAACCGGACACAAACCAGTGAATAGAACCGGACACAAACCAGTGAATAGAACCGGACACAAACCAGTGAATAGAACCGGACACAAACCAGTGAATAGAACCGGACACACACCAGTGAATAGAACCGACACAAACCAGTGAATAGAACCGGACACAAACCAGTGAATAGAACCGGACACAAACCAGTGAATAGAACCGGACACAAACCAGTGAATAGAACCGGACACAAACCAGTGAATAGAACCGGACACACACCAGTGAATAGAACCGGACACAAACCAGTGAATAGAACCGGACACAAACCAGTGAATAGAACCGGACACAAACCAGTGAATAGAACCGGACACAACACCAGTGAATAGAACCGGACACAAACCAGTGAATAGAACCGGACACAAACCAGTGAATAGAACCGACACACACCAGTGAATAGAACCGACACAAACCAGTGAATAGAACCGGACACAAACCAGTGAATAGAACCGGACACAAACCAGTGAATAGAACCGGACACAAACCAGTGAATAGAACCGGACACAAACCAGTGAATAGAACCGGACACAAACCAGTGAATAGAACCGGACACAAACCAGTGAATAGAACCGACACAAACCAGTGAATAGAACCGGACACAAACCAGTGAATAGAACCGGACACAAACCAGTGAATAGAACCGGACACAAACCAGTGAATAGAACCGGACACAACCAGTGAATAGAACCGGACACAAACCAGTGAATAGAACCGGACACAAACCAGTGAATAGAACCGACACACACCAGTGAATAGAACCGGACACAAACCAGTGAATAGAACCGGACACAAACCAGTGAATAGAACCGGACACAAACCAGTGAATAGAACCGGACACACACCAGTGAATAGAACCGGACACAAACCAGTGAATAGAACCGGACACAAACCAGTGAATAGAACCGGACACAAACCAGTGAATAGAACCGGACACAAACCAGTGAATAGAACCGGACACAAACCAGTGAATAGAACCGGACACAAACCAGTGAATAGAACCGGACACAAACCAGTGAATAGAACCGACACACACCAGTGAATAGAACCGGACACAACCAGTGAATAGAACCGGACACAAACCAGTGAATAGAACCGGACACAAACCAGTGAATAGAACCGGACACAAACCAGTGAATAGAACCGGACACAAACCAGTGAATAGAACCGGACACAAACCAGTGAATAGAACCGGACACAAACCAGTGAATAGAACCGGACACAAACCAGTGAATAGAACCGGACACAAACCAGTGAATAGAACCGGACACAAACCAGTGAATAGAACCGGACACAAACCAGTGAATAGAACCGGACACAAACCAGTGAATAGAACCGGACACACACCAGTGAATAGAACCGGACACAAACCAGTGAATAGAACCGGACACAAACCAGTGAATAGAACCGGACACAAACCAGTGAATAGAACCGGACACAAACCAGTGAATAGAACCGGACACAAACCAGTGAATAGAACCGGACACAACCAGTGAATAGAACCGGACACAAACCAGTGAATAGAACCGGACACAAACCAGTGAATAGAACCGGACACAACCAGTGAATAGAACCGGACACAAACCAGTGAATAGAACCGGACACAAACCAGTGAATAGAACCGGACACAAACCAGTGAATAGAACCGGACACAAACCAGTGAATAGAACCGGACACAAACCAGTGAATAGAACCGGACACAAACCAGTGAATAGAACCGGACACAAACCAGTGAATAGAACCGGACACAAACCAGTGAATAGAACCGACACACACCAGTGAATAGAACCGGACACAAACCAGTGAATAGAACCGGACACAAACCAGTGAATAGAACCGGACACAAACCAGTGAATAGAACCGGACACACACCAGTGAATAGAACCGGACACAAACCAGTGAATAGAACCGGACACAAACCAGTGAATAGAACCGGACACAAACCAGTGAATAGAACCGGACACAAACCAGTGAATAGAACCAGACACACACCAGTGAATAGAACCGGACACAAACCAGTGAATAGAACCGGACACAAACCAGTGAATAGAACCGGACACAACCAGTGAATAGAACCGGACACAAACCAGTGAATAGAACCGGACACAAACCAGTGAATAGAACCGGACACAAACCAGTGAATAGAACCGGACACAAACCAGTGAATAGAACCGGACACAAACCAGTGAATAGAACCGGACACAAACCAGTGAATAGAACCGGACACACACCAGTGAATAGAACCCGACACACACCAGTGAATATAACCGGACACAAACCAGTGAATAGAACCAGACACAAACCAGTGTTTAGAACCGGACACAAACCAGTGAATAGAACCGGACACAAACCAGTGAATAGAACCGGACACAAACCAGTGAATAGAACCGGACACAAACCAGTGAATAGAACCCGACACACACCAGTGAATAGAACCGGACACAAACCAGTGAATAGAACCAGACACAAACCAGTGAATAGAACCGGACACAAACCAGTGAATAGAACCGGACACAAACCAGTGAATAGAACCGGACACAAACCAGTGAATAGAACCGGACACAAACCAGTGAATAGAACCGGACACAAACCAGTGAATAGAACCGGACACAAACCAGTGAATAGAACCGGACACAAACCAGTGAATAGAACCGGACACAAACCAGTGAATAGAACCGGACAAAACCAGTGAATAGAACCGGACACACACCAGTGAATAGAACCGGACACAAACCAGTGAATAGAACCGGACACAAACCAGTGAATAGAACCGGACACACCAGTGAATAGAACCGGACACAAACCAGTGAATAGAACCGGACACAAACCAGTGAATAGAACCGGACACACACCAGTGAATAGAACCGGACACAAACCAGTGAATAGAACCGGACACAAACCAGTGAATAGAACCGGACACAAACCAGTGAATAGAACCGGACACAAACCAGTGAATAGAACCGGACACAAACCAGTGAATAGAACCGGACACAAACCAGTGAATAGAACCGGACACACACCAGTGAATAGAACCGGACACAAACCAGTGAATAGAACCGGACACAAACCAGTGAATAGAACCGGACACACCAGTGAATAGAACCGGACACAAACCAGTGAATGGAACCGGACACAAACCAGTGAATAGAACCGGACACACACCAGTGAATAGAACCGGACACAAACCAGTGAATAGAACCGGACACAAACCAGTGAATAGAACCGACACACACCAGTGAATAGAACCGGACACAAACCAGTGAATAGAACCGGACACAAACCAGTGAATAGAACCGGACACAAACCAGTGAATAGAACCGGACACAAACCAGTGAATAGAACCGGACACAAACCAGTGAATAGAACCGGACACAAACCAGTGAATAGAACCGGACACAAACCAGTGAATAGAACCGGACACAAACCAGTGAATAGAACCGGACACAAACCAGTGAATAGAACCGGACACAAACCAGTGAATAGAACCGGACACAAACCAGTGAATAGAACCGGACACACACCAGTGAATAGAACCGGACACAAACCAGTGAATAGAACCGGACACAAACCAGTGAATAGAACCGGACACACACCAGTGAATAGAACCGGACACAAACCAGTGAATAGAACCGGACACAAACCAGTGAATAGAACCGGACACAAACCAGTGAATAGAACCGGACACAACCAGTGAATAGAACCGGACACAAACCAGTGAATAGAACCGGACACAAACCAGTGAATAGAACCGGACACACACCAGTGAATAGAACCGACACACACCAGTGAATATAACCGGACACAAACCAGTGAATAGAACCAGACACAAACCAGTGAATAGAACCGGACACAAACCAGTGAATAGAACCGGACACACACCAGTGAATAGAACCGGACACAAACCAGTGAATAGAACCGGACACAAACCAGTGAATAGAACCGGACACACACCAGTGAATAGAACCGGACACAAACCAGTGAATAGAACCGGACACAAACCAGTGAATAGAACCGGACACAAACCAGTGAATAGAACCGGACACAAACCAGTGAATAGAACCGGACACAAACCAGTGAATAGAACCGGACACAAACCAGTGAATAGAACCGGACACAAACCAGTGAATAGAACCGGACACAAACCAGTGAATAATAGAACCGGACACAAACCAGTGAATAGAACCGGACACAAACCAGTGAATAGAACCGGACACAAACCAGTAATAGAACCGGACACAAACCAGTGAATAATAGAACCGGACACAAACCAGTGAATAGAACCGGACACAAACCAGTGAATAGAACCGGACACAAACCAGTGAATAGAACCGGACACAAACCAGTGAATAGAACCGGACACAAACCAGTGAATAGAACCGGACACAAACCAGTGAATAGAACCGGACACAAACCAGTGAATAGAACCGGACACAAACCAGTGAATAGAACCGGACACAAACCAGTGAATAGAACCGGACACAAACCAGTGAATAGAACCGGACACAAACCAGTGAATAGAACCGGACACAACCAGTGAATAGAACCGGACACAAACCAGTGAATAGAACCGGACACAAACCAGTGAATAGAACCGGACACAAACCAGTGAATAGAACCGGACACAACCAGTGAATAGAACCGGACACAAACCAGTGAATAGAACCGGACACAAACCAGTGAATAGAACCGGACACACACCAGTGAATAGAACCGGACACAACCAGTGAATAGAACCGGACACAAACCAGTGAATAGAACCGGACACAAACCAGTGAATAGAACCGGACACACCAGTGAATAGAACCGGACACACCAGTGAATAGAACCGGACACACACCAGTGAATAGAACCGGACACACACCAGTGAATAGAACCGGACACAACCAGTGAATAGAACCGGACACAACCAGTGAATAGAACCGGACACAAACCAGTGAATAGAACCGGACACACACCAGTGAATAGAACCGGACACAAACCAGTGAATAGAACCGGACACAAACCAGTGAATAGAACCGGACACAAACCAGTGAATAGAACCGGACACACACCAGTGAATAGAACCGGACACAAACCAGTGAATAGAACCGGACACAAACCAGTGAATAGAACCGGACACACACCAGTGAATAGAACCGGACACAAACCAGTGAATAGAACCGGACACAAACCAGTGAATAGAACCGGACACACACCAGTGAATAGAACCGGACACAAACCAGTGAATAGAACCGGACACAACCAGTGAATAGAACCGGACACACACCAGTGAATAGAACCGGACACAAACCAGTGAATAGAACCGGACACAAACCAGTGAATAGAACCGGACACAACCAGTGAATAGAACCGGACACAAACCAGTGAATAGAACCGGACACAAACCAGTGAATAGAACCGGACACAAACCAGTGAATAGAACCGGACACAAACCAGTGAATAGAACCGGACACAAACCAGTGAATAGAACCAGACACAAACCAGTGAATAGAACCGGACACAAACCAGTGAATAGAACCGGACACAAACCAGTGAATAGAACCGGACACAACCAGTGAATAGAACCGGACACAAACCAGTGAATAGAACCGGACACAAACCAGTGAATAGAACCGGACACACACCAGTGAATAGAACCGGACACACACCAGTGAATAGAACCGGACACAAACCAGTGAATAGAACCGACACAAACCAGTGAATAGAACCGGACACAAACCAGTGAATAGAACCGGACACACACCAGTGAATAGAACCGGACACAAACCAGTGAATAGAACCGGACACAACCAGTGAATAGAACCGGACACACACCAGTGAATAGAACCGGACACAAACCAGTGAATAGAACCGACACAAACCAGTGAATAGAACCGGACACAAACCAGTGAATAGAACCGGACACACACCAGTGAATAGAACCGGACACAAACCAGTGAATAGAACCGGACACAAACCAGTGAATAGAACCGGACACACACCAGTGAATAGAACCGGACACAAACCAGTGAATAGAACCGGACACAAACCAGTGAATAGAACCGGACACAAACCAGTGAATAGAACCGGACACAAACCAGTGAATAGAACCGGACACAAACCAGTGAATAGAACCGGACACAAACCAGTGAATAGAACCGGACACAAACCAGTGAATAGAACCGGACACAAACCAGTGAATAGAACCGGACACAAACCAGTGAATAGAACCGGACACAAACCAGTGAATAGAACCGGACACAAACCAGTGAATAGAACCGGACACAAACCAGTGAATAGAACCGGACACAAACCAGTGAATAGAACCGGACACAAACCAGTGAATAGAACCGGACACAACCAGTGAATAGAACCGGACACACCAGTGAATAGAACCGGACACAAACCAGTGAATGGAATCGGACACAAACCAGTGAATAGAACCGGACACAAACCAGTGAATAGAACCGGACACAAACCAGTGAATAACCGGACACAAACCAGTGAATAGAACCGGACACACACCAGTGAATAGAACCGGACACACACCAGTGAATATAACCGGACACAAACCAGTGAATAGAACCAGACACAAACCAGTGAATAGAACCGGACACAAACCAGTGAATAGAACCGGACACACACCAGTGAATAGAACCGGACACAAACCAGTGAATAGAACCGGACACAAACCAGTGAATAGAACCGGACACACACCAGTGAATAGAACCGGACACAAACCAGTGAATAGAACCGGACACAAACCAGTGAATAGAACCGGACACAAACCAGTGAATAGAACCGGACACAAACCAGTGAATAGAACCGGACACAAACCAGTGAATAATAGAACCGGACACAAACCAGTGAATAGAACCGGACACAAACCAGTGAATAATAGAACCGGACACAAACCAGTGAATAGAACCGGACACAAACCAGTGAATAGAACCGGACACAAACCAGTGAATAGAACCGGACACAAACCAGTGAAATAGAACCGGACACAAACCAGTGAATAGAACCGGACACAAACCAGTGAATAATAGAACCGGACACAAACCAGTGAATAGAACCGACACAACCAGTGAATAGAACCGGACACAAACCAGTGAATAGAACCGGACACAAACCAGTGAATAGAACCGGACACAAACCAGTGAATAGAACCGGACACAAACCAGTGAATAGAACCGGACACAAACCAGTGAATAGAACCGGACACACCAGTGAATAGAACCGGACACAAACCAGTGAATAGAACCGGACACAAACCAGTGAATAGAACCGGACACACACCAGTGAATAGAACCGACAACACAGTGAATATAACCGGACACAAACCAGTGAATAGAACCAGACACAAACCAGTGAATAGAACCGGACACAACCAGTGAATAGAACCGGACACACCAGTGAATAGAACCGGACACAAACCAGTGAATAGAACCGGACACACACCAGTGAATAGAACCGGACACAAACCAGTGAATAGAACCGGACACAAACCAGTGAATAGAACCGGACACAAACCAGTGAATAGAACCGGACACAAACCAGTGAATAGAACCGGACACACACCAGTGAATAGAACCGGACACACACCAGTGAATATAACCGGACACAAACCAGTGAATAGAACCGGACACACACCAGTGAATAGAACCGGACACACACCAGTGAATATAACCGGACACAAACCAGTGAATAGAACCGGACACAAACCAGTGAATAGAACCGGACACAAACCAGTGAATAGAACCGGACACAAACCAGTGAATAGAACCGGACACACACCAGTGAATAGAACCGGACACAACCAGTGAATAGAACCGGACACACACCAGTGAATAGAACCGGACACAAACCAGTGAATAGAACCGGACACACACCAGTGAATAGAACCGGACACAAACCAGTGAATAGAACCGGACACAAACCAGTGAATAGAACCGGACACACACCAGTGAATAGAACCGGACACAAACCAGTGAATAGAACCGGACACACCAGTGAATAGAACCGGACACACACCAGTGAATATAACCGGACACAAACCAGTGAATAGAACCGGACACAAACCAGTGAATAGAACCGACACACACCAGTGAATAGAACCGGACACAAACCAGTGAATAGAACCGGACACAAACCAGTGAATAGAACCGGACACAAACCAGTGAATAGAACCGGACACAAACCAGTGAATAGAACCGGACACAAACCAGTGAATAGAACCGGACACACACCAGTGAATAGAACCGGACACAAACCAGTGAATAGAACCGGACACAAACCAGTGAATAGAACCGGACACACACCAGTGAATAGAACCGGACACACACCAGTGAATAGAACCGGACACAAACCAGTGAATAGAACCGGACACACACCAGTGAATAGAACCGGACACACACCAGTGAATATAACCGGACACAAACCAGTGAATAGAACCAGACACAAACCAGTGAATAGAACCGGACACAAACCAGTGAATAGAACCGGACACAACCAGTGAATAGAACCGGACACAAACCAGTGAATAGAACCGGACACAAACCAGTGAATAGAACCGGACACACACCAGTGAATAGAACCGGACACAAACCAGTGAATAGAACCGGACACAAACCAGTGAATAGAACCGGACACAAACCAGTGAATAGAACCGGACACAAACCAGTGAATAGAACCGGACACAAACCAGTGAATAGAACCGGACACAAACCAGTGAATAGAACCGGACACAACCAGTGAATAGAACCGGACACAAACCAGTGAATAGAACCGGACACAACCAGTGAATAGAACCGGACACAACCAGTGAATAGAACCGGACACAAACCAGTGAATAGAACCGGACACAAACCAGTGAATAGAACCGGACACAAACCAGTGAATAGAACCGGACACAAACCAGTGAATAGAACCGGACACAAACCATTGAATAGAACCGGACACAAACCAGTGAATAGAACCGGACACAAACCAGTGAAATAGAACCGGACACAAACCAGTGAATAGAACCGGACACAAACCAGTGAATAGAACCGGACACAAACCAGTGAATAGAACCGGACACAAACCAGTGAATAGAACCGGACACAAACCAGTGAATAGAACCGGACACAAACCAGTGAATAGAACCGGACACAAACCAGTGAATAGAACCGGACACAAACCAGTGAATAGAACCGGACACAAACCAGTGAATAGAACCGGACACAAACCAGTGAATAGAACCGACACACCAGTGAATAGAACCGGACACAAACCAGTGAATAGAACCGGACACAAACCAGTGAATAGAACCGGACACAAACCAGTGAATAGAACCGGACACAAACCAGTGAATAGAACCGGACACAAACCAGTGAATAGAACCGGACACAAACCAGTGAATAGAACCGGACACAACCAGTGAATAGAACCGGACACACACCAGTGAATAGAACCGGACACAAACCAGTGAATAGAACCGGACACACCAGTGAATAGAACCGGACACACACCAGTGAATAGAACCGGACACAAACCAGTGAATAGAACCGGACACAAACCAGTGAATAGAACCGGACACAAACCAGTGAATAGAACCGGACACAAACCAGTGAATAGAACCGGACACACCAGTGAATAGAACCGGACACACACCAGTGAATAGAACCGGACACAAACCAGTGAATAGAACCGGACACAAACCAGTGAATAGAACCGACACACACCAGTGAATAGAACCGGACACAAACCAGTGAATAGAACCGGACACAAACCAGTGAATAGAACCGGACACACCAGTGAATAGAACCGGACACAAACCAGTGAATAGAACCGGACACAAACCAGTGAATAGAACCGACACACACCAGTGAATAGAACCGACACAAACCAGTGAATAGAACCGACACAAACCAGTGAATAGAACCGGACACAAACCAGTGAATAGAACCGACACACCAGTGAATAGAACCGGACACAAACCAGTGAATAGAACCGGACACAAACCAGTGAATAGAACCGGACACAAACCAGTGAATAGAACCGGACACAAACCAGTGAATAGAACCGGACACAAACCAGTGAATAGAACCGGACACAAACCAGTGAATAGAACCGGACACAAACCAGTGAATAGAACCGGACACAAACCAGTGAATAGAACCGGACACACCAGTGAATAGAACCGGACACACACCAGTGAATATAACCGGACACAAACCAGTGAATAGAACCGGACACAAACCAGTGAATAGAACCGGACACAAACCAGTGAATAGAACCGGACACAACCAGTGAATAGAACCGGACACAACCAGTGAATAGAACCGGACACAAACCAGTGAATAGAACCGGACACACACCAGTGAATAGAACCGGACACAAACCAGTGAATAGAACCGGACACAAACCAGTGAATAGAACCGGACACAAACCAGTGAATAGAACCGGACACACACCAGTGAATAGAACCGGACACACACCAGTGAATAGAACCGGACACACACCAGTGAATAGAACCGGACACAAACCAGTGAATAGAACCGGACACACACCAGTGAATAGAACCGGACACACACCAGTGAATAGAACCGGACACACACCAGTGAATAGAACCGGACACAACCAGTGAATAGAACCGGACACAAACCAGTGAATAGAACCGGACACAAACCAGTGAATAGAACCGGACACAAACCAGTGAATAGAACCGGACACACACCAGTGAATAGAACCGGACACAAACCAGTGAATAGAACCGGACACAAACCAGTGAATAGAACCGGACACAAACCAGTGAATAGAACCGGACACAAACCAGTGAATAGAACCGGACACAAACAGTGAATAGAACCGGACACACACCAGTGAATAGAACCGGACACAAACCAGTGAATAGAACCGGACACAAACCAGTGAATAGAACCGACACACACCAGTGAATAGAACCGACACAAACCAGTGAATAGAACCGACACAAACCAGTGAATAGAACCGGACACAAACCAGTGAATAGAACCGACACACACCAGTGAATAGAACCGACACACACCAGTGAATATAACCGGACACAAACCAGTGAATAGAACGGACACAAACCAGTGTTTAGAACCGGACACAAACCAGTGAATAGAACCGGACACACACCAGTAAAATAACCGGACACAAACCAGTGAATAGAACCGGACACACACCAGTGAATAGAACCGACACCAGTGAATATAACCGACACAAACCAGTGAATAGAACCAGACACAAACCAGTGTTTAGAACCGGACACAAACCAGTGAATAGAACCGGACACACACCAGTGAATAGAACCGGACACAAACCAGTGAATAGAACCGGACACAAACCAGTGAATAGAACCGGACACAAACCAGTGAATAGAACCGGACACAAACCAGTGAATAATAGAACCGGACACAAACCAGTGAATAATAGAACCGGAAACAAACCAGTGAATAATAGAACCGGACACAAACCAGTGAATAGAACCGGACAAAAACCAGTGAATAATAGAACCGGACACAAACCAGTGAATAATAGAACCGGACACAAACCAGTGAATAATAGAACCGGACACAAACCAGTGAATAATAGAACCGGACACAAACCAGTGAATAGAACCGGACACAAACCAGTGAATAGAACCGGACAAAAACCAGTGAATAATAGAACCGGACACAAACCAGTGAATAATAGAACCGGACACAAACCAGTGAATAATAGAACCGGACACAAACCAGTGTATAGAACCCGACACACACCAGTGAATAGAACCAGACACAAACCAGTGAATAGAACCAGACACAAACCAGTGTTTAGAACCGGACACAAACCAGTGAATAGAACCGGACACAAACCAGTGAATAGAACCGGACACAAACCAGTGAATAGAACCAGACACACACCAGTGAATAGAACCGGACACAAACCATTGAATAGAACCGGACACAAACCAGTGAATAGAACCCGACACACACCAGCGAATAGAACCCGACACACATCAGTGAATATAACCGGACACAAACCAGTGAATAGAACCAGACACAAACCAGTGTTTAGAACCGGACACAAACCAGTGAATAGAACCGGACACACACCAGTAAATATAACCGGACACAAACCAGTGAATAGAACCGGACACACACCAGTGAACAGAACCCGACACAAACCAGTGAATAGAACCGGACACAAACCAGTGAATAGAACCGGACACAAACCAGTGAATAGAACCGGACACACACCAGTGAATAGAACCGGACACACACCAGTGAATAGAACCGGACACACACCAGTGAATATAACCGGACACAAACCAGTGAATAGAACCGGACACACACCATTGAATAGAACCGGACACACACCAGTGAATATAACCGGACACAAACCAGTGAATAGAACCTTACACAAACCAGTGAATAGAACCGGACACAAACCAGTGAATAGAACCGGACACAAACCAGTGAATAGAACCGGACACACACCAGTGAATAGAACCGACACACACCAGTGAATAGAACCGGACACACACCAGTGAATAGAACCGGACACAAACCAGTGAATAGAACCGGACACACACCAGTGAATAGAACCGGACACAAACCAGTGTTTAGAACCGGACACAAACCAGTGAATAGAACCGGACACACACCAGTAAATATAACCGGACACAAACCAGTGAATAGAACCGGACACACACCAGTGAATAGAACCCGACACACACCAGTGAATATAACCCGACACAAACCAGTGAATAGAACCAGACACAAACCAGTGAATAGAACCCGACACACACCAGTGAATAGAAACCGGACACAAACCAGTGAATAGAACCAGACACAAACCAGTGTTTAGAACCGGACACAAACCAGTGAATAGAACCGGACACAAACCAGTGAATAGAACCGGACACAAACCAGTGAATAGAACCAGACACACACCAGTGAATAGAACCGGACACACACCATTGAATATAACCGGACACAAACCAGTGAATAGAACCGGACACACACCAGTGAATAGAACCGGACACACACCAGTGATTAGAACCGGACACAAACCAGTGAATAGAACCCGACACACACCAGTGAATAGAACCCAACACACACCAGTGAATATAACCGGACACAAACCAGTAAATAGAACCAGACACAAACCAGTGTTTAGAACCGGACACAAACCAGTGAATAGAACCGGACACACACCAGTAAACATAACCGGACACAAACCAGTGAATAGAACCGGAAACACACCAGTGAATAGAACCCGACACACACCAGTGAATATAACCCGACACAAACCAGTGAATAGAACCAGACACAAACCAGTGTTTAGAACCGGACACAAACCAGTGAATAGAACCGGACACACACCAGTGAATAGAACCGGACACAAACCAGTGAATAGAACCGGACACAAACCAGTGAATAGAACCGGACACACACCAGTGAATAGAACCGGACACAAACCAGTGAATAGAACCGGACACACACCAGTGAATAGAACCGGACACAAGCCAGTGAATAATAGAACCGGACACAAACCAGTGAATAATAGAACCGGACACAAACCAGTGAATAATAGAACCGGACACAAACCAGTGAATAGAACCGGACAAAAAACCAGTGAATAATAGAACCGGACACAAACCAGTGAATAATAGAACCGGACACAAACCAGTGAATAATAGAACCGGACACAAACCAGTGAATAGAACCCGACACACACCAGTGAATAGAACCGGACACAAACCAGTGAATAGAACCAGACACAAACCAGTGTTTAGAACCGGACACAAACCAGTGAATAGAACCGGACACAAACCAGTGAATAGAACCGGACACAAACCAGTGAATAGAACCAGACACACACCAGTGAATAGAACCGGACACAAACCATTGAATAGAACCGGACACAAACCAGTGAATAGATCCCGACACACACCAGTGAATAGAACCGGACAAAAACCAGTGAATAATAGAACCGGACACAAACCAGTGAATAATAGAACCGGACACAAACCAGTGAATAGAACCGGACAAAAACCAGTGAATAGAACCGGACACACACCAGTAAATATAACCGGACACAAACCAGTGAATAGAACCGGACACACACCAGTGAATAGAACCGGACACACACCAGTGAATAGAACCGGACACAAACCAGTGAATAGAACCGGACACACACCATTGAATAGAACCGGACACACACCAGTGAATATAACCGGACACAAACCAGTGAATAGAACCTTACACAAACCAGTGAATAGAACCGGACACAAACCAGTGAATAGAACCGGACACAAACCAGTGAATAGAACCGGACACACACCAGTGAATAGAACCGGACACACACCAGTGAATAGAACCGGACACAAACCAGTGAATAGAACCGGACACAAACCAGTGAATAGAACCCGACACACACCAGTGAATAGAACTGGACACAAACCAGTGTTTAGAACCGGACACAAACCAGTGAATAGAACCGGACACACACCAGTAAATATAACCGGACACAAACCAGTGAATAGAACCGGACACACACCAGTGAATAGAACCCGACACACACCAGTGAATATAACCCGACACAAACCAGTGAATAGAACCAGACACAAACCAGTGAATAGAACCGGACACAAACCAGTGAATAGAACCCGACACACACCAGTGAATAGAACCGGACACAAACCAGTGAATAGAACCAGACACAAACCAGTGTTTAGAACCGGACACAAACCAGTGAATAGAACCGGACACAAACCAGTGAATAGAACCGGACACAAACCAGTGAATAGAACCGGACACACACCAGTGAATAGAACCGGACACAAACCATTGAATATAACCGGACACAAACCAGTGAATAGAACCGGACACACACCAGTGAATAGAACCCGACACACACCAGTGAATATAACCGGACACAAACCAGTGAATAGAACCAGACACAAACCAGTGTTTAGAACCGGACACAAACCAGTGAATAGAACCGGACACACACCAGTAAATATAACCGGACACAAACCAGTGAATAGAACCGGACACACACCAGTGAATAGAACCCGACACAAACCAGTGAATAGAACCGGACACAAACCAGTGAATAGAACCGGACACAAACCAGTGAATAGAACCGGACACACACCAGTGAATAGAACCGGACACACACCAGTGAATAGAACCGGACACACACCATTGAATATAACCGGACACAAACCAGTGAATAGAACCGGACACACACCAGTGAATAGAACCCGACACACACCAGTGAATATAACCGGACACAAACCAGTGAATAGAACCAGACACAAACCAGTGTTTAGAACCGGACACAAACCAGTGAATAGAACCGGACACACACCAGTAAATATAACCGGACACAAACCAGTGAATAGAACCGGACACACACCAGTGAATAGAACCCGACACAAACCAGTGAATAGAACCGGACACAAACCAGTGAATAGAACCGGACACAAACCAGTGAATAGAACCGGACACACACCAGTGAATAGAACCGGACACACACCAGTGAATAGAACCGGACACACACCAGTGAATATAACCGGACACAAACCAGTGAATAGAACCGGACACACACCATTGAATAGAACCGGACACACACCAGTGAATATAACCGGACACAAACCAGTGAATAGAACCTTACACAAACCAGTGAATAGAACCGGACACACACCAGTGAATAGAACCGGACACAAACCAGTGAATAGAACCGGACACACACCAGTGAATAGAACCGGACACACACCAGTGAATAGAACCGGCTACAAACCAGTGAATAGAACCGGACACAAACCAGTGAATAGAACCGGACACACACCAGTGAATAGAACCGGACACAAACCAGTGAATAGAACCGGACACAAACCAGTGAATAGAACCGGACACAAACCAGTGAATAGAACCGGACACAAACCAGTGAGTAGAACCGGACACAAACCAGTGAATAGAGGCTGCTCTCTGCTGCCAGGGTGCTGTCTCAACTCTCACAGACAGAATACTGCAGTCAGAAATGAGCGCACAGTTTGCATGTATCAACGGGCTGTGCTGCTCTTAGAAGGCACCGGCGCAGCCAGAAATAGGAGCAGCAGAAGTTCCATAGTTCCTCTGAAGGCAAGCAATGACGGCAGAGGTCTGTC